>VZTT01011098.1:124181-152718 GCA_013400855.1 Buphagus erythrorhynchus | reverse complement strand
AGATATTAGGAAGAATTTCTTCACTGAAAGAGTGATCAAGTGTTGGAACAAGGAAGTGTTGGAATCACATCTCTGGGGGTGGATGTAGATGTGGCACTTAGGGACAGTATTTAGTGGTGGGCCTGGTAGTGCTGAGTTAATAGCTGGGACTCAGTGTTATTAGAGGTCCTTTCCGACCTAAACAATTCTATGATAACTCTGCTCTGGGTGGAATTTCCAATGCAACAGCTCTCTGGCAGCTCCTTTTAGTTCCCAGGGGAAGTGGACATCTACTGCTTCCCTGCCTAAGCCCAGGGCTAACAGCAATGTTGTATTTTCTCCCCATTCTGCCCAAAAGAGAATTTTAAGTTAAGGGCCCCTTTTTGTTACCACATATAAGTCTAAAAAGAGTCCATAATAACCAGTGTAAGTTTTCCATGTTAATAGAGAGTCTGCACACAGTAAAAGAGAGAGAGAAGAAGAAAGGAAAGCAAACAGGACCTTCCACTCACTGCAAAACTTAAAAAGAAAAATTGTCCTCACTTCACTCATATGAGAAAGCAAAGTGCTCTGACACACACAATCGCCCTCTTACAGCCTTTCTTTCTATTTTTCTGATGCTGTTAAAGACTTCTGTCTGTAGTCAGTCATCCTTGCTGTAAATTTCTTTAAATTGTAATTGGGCAGTCTTCCAGATTCAGAAGGACCCCTTTGCCAGAGGAACTCCTGGGGACATAGCCCCGATATAGCCCCTATTTTGTGAAATTGAGGACTGATAGATTAATAGAGAACTTACTACCAATATGGTTCTTTGTTTGTCGCAGAAATCGTGCTTTACCAGCAAGTATTTTTAAGGAACCCCATTATGAAATATGTACAGTTGTTCCTTCACATTCCTGTATTTAATTTTCTGTCAAAAAAGGCTCCATGTTTAAGGTCATGGTCTGTGTCTGTGTGTGACACTGGGAATTTGAACCTTAGCCTCTTCGCCTGCTACCCACCTTCTTAAGGATCACAAACATAAGCACAATTTGAACCAATTTCCCCAAATCAGCTTAATTTTTCACTCTCTCTGCATATGTGCCTCTTAGTCACATGCAAAAGCCCCACTCATGCCAGGCTGGAAGGATGGGTCAAGGCCTGTTTTATTGACAAGCAGAGCTGGCCTCGGTCACTCCTCTTCTGCTGGCAGCCGGTGTTGCAGCCAGCCAGGCAATCTTTGGGAACCCTTTGGCTTATGAGCAGGTACAGAGAGGAGCAGGGGCAGGGTTGACATTAAGGGATGGGACCTATCTGTTTGGGAGAGCAGAGGAGCTGCCTGGCAGTGCTTCCAGCTGTCCTTTGGATTGCAGAAGAGCTTGTATCTAAAGTGTGTTTTGTTTTGCCGCCCACTCCCTAAGCTTATCCCCCCTCCTCTCCATGTCAGGGACTTGATGTGGGTGTCAGGGGAAGCAGCGTTAGCCAAATTCAACCCCTTGCTTCAGTGGGCTGACCAGGGCACGACAGTGAGGTTTGCACCCATGGACAAGGCTAGCCTTCACCCACTGTGCTACCAGCCCTCAAAGGGTCACAAAACTGCTGGCTTTGAGCTTTTCCTCTCCTCTTGGTGGGGTATCACGGTCAACGGGTAATGTCTGATCTCTGTGGTATCATAACCTTCTCTCAAGCTGTTTTAGCCTCTGGGTTGACAAATAATGACTGTTTTTGAACTCTTTTATTACAGCAAAGTTGCATCAGCTCACCTCTGCTGGCTTCTTGCACTATGCTTGGGAAAAGTTCAGCAAGAGCTGGCACTATCATTCCGTCCTAGGTTTGAACCTTATTTTAAATACAAATATCTCTCCTTTTCAACATAGTCAGGAAAGATAGGGTCATCTTTATACCTGATATCTCAAGCAAAGCAGAGGGTAAATATCAAAGATGTTAAGGCAAGGCAAACATACCCCTTTTATGTTTGTGGGCAGCACTAATGACACAGGGTGAAATTTATCCTCTTATCAAAGGTCAACACAAACCTAGGGACTACTTCAAAGGTGCATTGATCCTATAACTGGCTCCTGGCACTGAGCTGGATTTCACCAAACTCTGAAACATATGAGAACTGATAGATTTTATATATCTGTGTAAAAAATAATAGAGTGTGTTCAGATACAGACATACTTAGCAATCCACAGGAGCTATCTTGATTTTGCTAGGACAGTGTATGTTTCTTTTGTCTTGTGTTCACATATTTTGGACAATATTTGCGAGCTAGCTGTCCCATCCTCTCGCTTAATCAGTTAAAACATCCATATTCTTTGTAAATACACAATATTTTCTCCAGCTTTTTTTTTTTTTTTTTTTTTTTACCAAGAAGAAGCTGACAGTCCAGTGACTGAGTGTTTAGCACTGCAGGAACTCTTTGGTTTGAAGAGAAAAGCAAGAGTTAAAGGCATTCTTTCAGGTCTTAGTGAATAATAATAACTATCTGATGTTTCCTATCATGTTCAGCCATTGCTCCAAGACGCCAAAAAGATCTTGTAGACAGGGAAAACATGAAAGTCAAGGGAGAGGGCAGAAAAACCAATGTAGGAGCAAGTTAAAAAGTGGTGCCTCTTTGTTAGTGGTCATACATATAAATGTGTTGCTGCATAGGAGGCATGGAATTTTTGTGTATGATGCAATTATGGTCATTCTGGGTGTGAACATATTAATCGTAAATACTTTAAGAGAAGATATGGCATCTGCATTTGGAGATTTTTTTTCTTTCTTTTGTGTTTTCTTTCTGTGGTTGTATTTGAGCAGGGTGTGCCAATATTTACACTCTGAGGAACAGCATCAGAATGCCTGGTATTCGCATCTATGAGCAAAAATAATGACAACACTTCAGCTAATTCACAGTAGCTTCATGTGCATTAGTCACTGGTCCCTGTGTGCTCTAATTATAGACTGCCTTAACATTGCAAATACAGGACATAAAGCAAAGATTTTACAAAAGTTGTTTTGGGATCTCTTTTTACTTGCTAGGCTAATAGACAAGATGTTTTAAGTACAGATGTATGCTTGAAGTTGTCTTTTTCTTGGAATGTGACTGTGGCACTTAATATAACAGTAGTATGAGATGGATTAGGAGGTACTTTGCTCAGGATAGGTGAACTTACCTGGCAGTGTGCTTTTTAGTTCTGAGAAAATCAGACTTTTTTTTCGATTCACAGGAGTAAGACATAAAGAGTCTTTTCATAGCTGAGCTGTATTTTTTAACCTGAGTTGCTCTAAATATATAACCAAGGGCAACTAAATCCCATGTGCTGTGGCTCACTGTACAAGTTATAATTTATTAAACTGTTATATTCATGAGATTATGTCAGAATTCTTTTGTTCTGTCATGTATAAGATTGCTTTGGGGGCTCCAGGAGGTCAGACTCTGACAGTGTCAAGCATAATTATTTTTTGAATATATTCACACCCCCTGCAAGAGCCAATCTTTGTTTGGTTTTGCCTTATTTAAGAGTGTAGTCCTTAGTTTAAAACCTTTGATGAGGCTTTCTAAGCTTCAACTGAATGACTAAAATCTGTAAGAAACACAGATTCTCTGAAGATGGTATTATGACATAAAACACATGGAATAAAAATTTTGTATTTCCATAAAAAATTCAAGACATAATGTTTATTTTTGCACATTGATGCAGCTATCTGTAAGTGTTGGGGCCCATGGTGGTTAACACACAGTAATGCACATTAACTTGTTCTTCTGAATTAGTGATTTTATACATATAGAATAAACTAATAATCCCCCACTTTATAATGAATTTGAAGCTTTTAGAATGTGACAGCTACTGATGTTGTCCACCAGTAGACTGCAATGGTTTGCCTCAATATAGTGAGTACTATTTGGGTGGCAGGTTTACACAGTGAAAATATTAATAGCATCTCTGAAGAGTTAATACTACAATGAGGGGGACAGGTGGAAACACTGAGTCTGTAAGTGGAAGACCAGGGCTCACAGACAAACAGAGTTGAATTGGGGTAAACTAAAATGTTGTCACCCATCCATTGAATCAACATAATTGACCTTGCGTTTGTTTCAGCTTTGGGGAAAATCGTTTAATGTCAAGCTCTTTGACTGATATCTTGCTCACCAATTGTAGAAATATTATTTCACTCTGAAATTTTAATCATTCTTTTTCTGTTATCACAGTAAGCTTGTGTTAATAACTGTACAGAATCACAGAGCTGTTAGGGTTGGAAAGGCCCTCTGGAGATCATCCAGTCCAACTCCCCTGCCAAGCCAGGGTCACCTGGAGCAGGTCACACGGGAACACATCCAGGTGGGTTTTGAGTATCTCCAGTGAGGGAGACTTCATGACATCCCTGGACAGGTGACAGAGTGCTCTGTCACCCTCAATGTAAAGAAGTTCTTCTTTGTGTTGAGGAAAAACTTCTTGAATTTCACTTTATGGACATTGCTCCTTGTCCTGTGACTGGGCAGCACTGAAAAGAGTCTGGCACCATTATCTTGGCACCTGCCTTTGAGATATTATATGCATTAAGGAGATTCCCTCTCAGTTTTCTATTGACTAAGCAAGCCTAGCTCCTGCAATCTCTCCTCATAAGAGAAATACTCCAGACTCCTCCATGATCTTTGTGGACTTTGCTGGGCCTCTCCAGTAGCTCCTTGTCTTGTACTCAGGGGCCCAGAATGGGGCACAGTACTCTAGGTGTGGCCTGACCAGGGCTGAGTAGAGGGGTGGGATCACCTTCCTTGACCTGCTGGCCACACTCCTCCTGATGCATGCCAGGGTATCATTGGCACTGCTGCTGCAAGGGCACACTGCTGGCTCACAAAGAGTTTGTCATCCACCAAGACTCCCAGATCCTTCTCAGCAGAGCTGCTCTCTAGCAGGTCTGCCCCCAGCTCGTACTTGGGGTTATTCCTCCCCAGCTGCAGGACCCTACACTTGTCCCTGTTGAACCTCATTTTGTCTCTGCCCCGTTCTCCAGCCTATCAAGGCCCCACTGAATGGCAGCATAGCATTCAGGTGGATCAGCCACTCTCCCCAGTCTCCTGTCATCATCGAGCCTGCTGAGAGTACATTCTATCCCTTCATCTAGGTCACTGCTAAACAAGTTGAATAAAACTGGACCCAGTATTGATCCCTAGGGAATGCCATGGACTGCAGGCCCCCAGCTGGGTTCTATTCCACTGATCTCAATCCTCTGAGCTCTGTCATTCAGGCAGTTCTTGATCTACTTCGCTGTCTGTTCATCTAACCCACACTTCCTAAGCTTGCCTGCAAGGATGTTGTGTCAGAAGCCTTGCTGCAGTCAAGGCAGACAACATCCACTGCTCTCCCCCCACTGCCCCATCCTGCCAGGTCATCATGGAAGGCTCTCTAATTGGTCAGGCATGCTTCCTCCCTGATGAATCCATGCTAGGGCCTCCTGATCATCTTCTTGTCTTCCACATGCCTGGTGATAAACCAACTAAGTAAATAAATAACATCTTTGTGCTGAAACACTTACTTGCTACTGTATAGTAGCTTGATTCTGGCAGCTGGTGATCTTTGCTCCCTTCCCTTAAAGCACAGCAGTTACTTGGAGGGAAGGCATCCATTCAGCTCATATTTGTGGAAAATCATAGCAAACCCCCTTATTTATTTTGAGCCCAAACAGTTGTATAAGTTCTTCTCAGTGTTTCCCTCATTGTTAATTCTTTTACAAAAATATGATTTTAAAAATAAAGTGTTTTTCTCTAAAGAAAAAATCTGATAGCTGATGATCAGACAAAAAATTTAAGTTCATATACATATTGATAAAATAAAGAAAATAAAATAAAACATGCTAAAAAATTGGATCACAATTTTCAGTAGAATAAAAATTTAACACTATATGAAACACTGAAATGGTACTGGTATATAAAAAAAGTCAGTTACAAAAGTCATATAAACCACATACTCATTTCTGGCTTCCATCCAACCACTGATATTCCCTTAGAAATCAAAAGGGAAAAAGTGAGTAAGAACCCTTTTCCTACCAGTAAAGAATCGTGATATCTGGGAAACACAAGTAAATGCCAATGAAAGACCAGCAGAATCAAGGAATGTGGGGACTGGGCCCCATGAGCATGGGGACAGTGAGAAGAGAAGGATCAGGCCCTTCTGGAGGCAGGAATGAGCAGAGCAGGCTGAGCAGGGAGGATGGAGAGCAGCGCCCTGGCTGGGTGGGACACGATTTCTGGGAGGCCTGGTGGGAGCAGGGAGAAGCTGCTTTTAGTGAGCCATGCTAATCTTTCTCTAGTGAAACCTCATGTAAATATATGAGGTATGTTTGGCACGTGGTCAGAAATCTGACTGATCATAGCTAGATATTTGGAAAATAGAAATCCGTTTGGTTTAATAAAAAAGTTTGGAAAATATTTGCCTCCAGAATTGGGGTAAAAAGTATGATGAACAGACGTCCCTCCCTCTTCCAGTTTCCAACATCACATATAATTTTTTTATTTACTTCAACAGAAGAAGATTTCTTTAAAAAACAAAAACAAACAAACAAACAAACAAACAAACAAAAAAACGGTGCTTGCAGAGAGTTTTGGCTTGTTAGTTGTCTGCGTGCCCAGAAAGTACTGCTCACTTTCCTCTTCCTTTCTATAAGTGAAAATATTAATCTTCAGCTGGGGTTACCAGCAGCTAAATGGCCAAATGTGAAGTGTTTTGTCCTTCTGCTCCTCTCTGCTGATGCCCATTCAGGGAGTTCTGTTAGCTTTGCAGCTTTCTTTCAAGGCTGAAATGCAGGGGGCTATGGCATCGGTAGCTGTAGCTCTCATCAGTAACAGAAAAATGAAGATAGCCACTAGAAAAACTCAATTTCATGGAACAGATATTTTCTGTTTTAATGAAAATAACCTTAATGAAATATTGCTGGCTAGTTCACCACTCAAGTCTTCTCTAAATATGTCAGATATGCCATTTTAGTTATTTACCTCTGGTAGAATCACTGGATCATTTAGATTGGAAACACCTTTAAGACCATTGAGTCCAACCATATAGCTAACACTGTCAAAATTGGTTGGAAGCTAAGTCTCTGCAAAGTTTAGTTTTTATATTAAATTATGTAATTCAATGTTAGAATGCCCCTTGACTCACTAGTATAATGATGCTTCAAGAGCAGCAAATTATCCTAATACAGCAGTAAAGTTTTTTGACATTTGCCAGCTTATCATTGGTTATACATCAGGAAGGGAAATGATACTTGTTTTCCTCTCCTGAGTAATTACTTTTTGCATTGCATCTCATGCTTCACTCATTAAGCTCTGAGCTTACTGAGATGACAGATCAAGAGGCTTCTATGTTTTGTTTGGAATTTAAGTATTCTAGATATTCAGAGGTGTATTGACACCTACTTACACATGTATGTATGGGTGCTTGTGTGGCTGTACTTCCATATAATAGAACAGTAAATCTTTCCATAGAGATTCCGGTTGATTAACTTCTTGTCCAATATTTGACTTTCTTCCATTTTTCAAAACATTATATCTACAATTGCTGGAGCTAAGGCTTTAGAATAATTTATTTATAAACCTTGCTTTCATATATTCATACTTACAATTTCAATCACAACAATAGGTATTATTATAGCACTAATCAGAGATGCACCAGATATTTTAATAAAAAGAAAAAAAGCAAAAGAAAATAGAAGCTCATCTAAAAATGAGTTTATGGGTTAGTCTTCAGTATGAGATGGCCAGCTGATCATCAATATTGTCCTTTTAATATCAATATTGGAGATGACCATTACAGCATGTGAAATAATTCTTCACTCTTCTTTGACTTCATATAATGCATAAATCTTCTCCAAAAGACATTTCTAATGTTAGCATAAGAAATTTTCCCCTGAAAATGCTAAATAAGATGTCATATTTTGCTTTCTGTGTCCTCTTTCTTTTCTCTGTCTGTCTGATTTTTTACTGAGTTTACCAACTCAATTTTAGCAGGGAAAATTTTCAGTCAAAACTCTAGTCGATTCTATACACTAGGGGGTATTTTTAGAGAAAATGTTCTTAAGGACAAAAGTCATTACTGAGGAGAGAAAATAGGCTGAAATGGAGGTGGGAAAATAAAACAATTATCAACTAAGAAAGGCCATTGCATGAAAGGATAGAGGAGGTCCACTCCCCTTTGGGAGAAAGGAGAGTCAGAAGAGAAAAACATGAACACGAACAAGCCCATAGGAACCCAGAAAGTAATTTGTGGTTAAAAAGAGGCTATGGCTCACAGCTGAAGTATCCAAAGGCTAAAATTAGTAATAGAGCAGAGGCATGACTGTGAGCATAGTGCCAGAGATGTACTGCAGCAAAAAGAGCAACTGAGACTCAGAAGTGCTGGAGAAGTGTTTTGCTTGAATTCTGTTTTGTCCTGGAGTGAGAGAGCTTTCCCTGCTTTGAGCAAGAGAAAAATCAGAATGAATCATCAGCAAATACCAAATCAACCTCATGAGAGAAATAGGAAATCAAGAGACAGACAGCTTGATACTAAAATAATAAGTAGTCTTATTCTTGCATTAGACTTTCCCTGTAGAATCCTCTTTATCCTCATGGCAGACTAACTTCCTTAGTTCTGTACTTCTGAGGAAGCAGCAGTGCTGCTTTAGACTCTACTTCAAGGTCATTTCATGTATGCAGTACAAATTTGGGGAGTGACAGTTCAATATTGTCAGTGCCTTGTCTTCCCTGTTAGAAAATAGTTTTGTTAGGAAAGTGATGAAGCAATCGAATGAACATATTCATCAAATCACAGACACGCATGATTTAGATAAGGAGAGAATAATTGTTTTTCTTAAAAAAACAAGCACATCTGGTTACATACGGTGACTGGGCAAAGGCACGTATCATCCTATGTTTTTGAAGATAGCAAGGAAGATTTATGCTCTAATTCTCTAAATCTATGTCAGGCTGCTATAAATTTAGAAGTAATTTGCTTTGATAACTAACTGGAAAATTAATGTAATTCCTAACAAGAAAGAGCATGTTTATAACATAAACATGCTGTGATAAAATGCCCTAAGAACTAAATATCCTGGAAAGAATTTTAATTCTTATAAAGATAAGTGATTGAAGGAATGCTAATTCTCTCTTTACTAGGAATGATGAAGAATGACTATGCATTACAGCTACATACCAAATGTCTTGAAGAGACTTATTTTTACAGGAAAGTTTATGAAACTTTTTTTTTTAAATGTGTTAATACACTTTAGTAAGTAAAGACACATAAGGAAAATGAATATTACATTGTGAAACATGGCCCCACAATTTTATAAAGAACTGTTATGAATAAAACACTGGAACACGTCTAGCAGTGCTGGAATCATTGCAATCAGATGTTAGGCAGGCAAAAGAACTCAGAAGAAGGGGATGCCAGTAATTTGGAGGTCAGTAAGTATTTCCAGAATTACAAATGGAAATAATTCAGTCTACAATAATGATTTTTAAAAAGCAATAAAGATGAAGCATGTCTGAGGGATATAAACCAGTTTCACACTAATGATGTAGGAAAAAACATTCTCTGCATTTCAGATAAGTCCCAAAGTTTCTAACAAGTAATTGGGCAAATGAAGGGTAGAACAAAAGAGCTGCTGAGAAGCTTTATCTATTTTTTTGGTCTTTCATTAAAGAAGAGAGCAAAACACAGGGACAATTAGGCTGATAACCATGAAAACAATTAAAATTATCACATCTGGATAACAGGAGAAGACTGTGGGTTAGATGACATTGCCAGATGTGCAACTCCTAAGTGATAATTTTATCAATTGTGAAAGATGGTCATTTTCAGATATGGTAATTTTCCTGGCATTAGACATAATATTTCTTACTTTTCAAATAGTATCATTTTGATAAAATATAAATTTTGATAAAAGATGTAGTTTGTTGTGAAAATGAATAATTCTTGCATTATTGTACAAAAGATGCAAAAATTATTTTCATAAATTTAGAATTTTTTTTCAGGATCTATCTTGTTTTGTTTGAATAAAATATTTACAAGTTTCAAATACTGATTTTGTTTTCTAAATCAGTATTATTCCAGTAAAGTACACCATTAAACATAATGGTGTGTATTTTATTAGGAGTTTTCTTTTTTGGGGGTAATTTCCTGAAAATATTACTCTATTTTTTACAGAAATACAGGGAAAAACCCCAGAATTCTATAGTATGTACTACCGGTATATACTATGGATCTGATATAAACTTATGGATATTTAAATATGATACAAATATTCCAAATAAATCCATTGACATCTTTATGAACTATGGTTTATCCCTTATCATAATTGGTTTCTTTGTCATTAAGGAAATATAAAATATTCATGAAAGTTTTTTCTTCTGTATAATGAAATTTGTTTTATGTGATCAGTTTCCTGAAAAAGCAGAAAAGGGACATTTACTCATTCAGCACAAAGCCATGGCAGTAGCCTCCTCCCTCAGCTGCAGCTCTTTGGTCTGACAGTCTGTTCAGGGAACTCTCAGGGTGTTCTGAGCTCACAGTTTATGAGCTGTGGCATCCTGAAGCTTGCAGCATATTCCAGCTGCTGACCTGGCCACAGTGACCTAGGACAGAGCTGGGGCACTGAAGACCCATGTGACATTAGCCCTGCCCTTCTTGCTCTTGGGGTAGCAATCAGGAACTATGAATGGGAAACCTGTGCCAAAATTAAGCCCAGAGTTTGTTTTAGTTTAAGTCTCTGTAAGGTGGGTGTAAGGGTGCAGCTGCCTGATGCTGTGAGATTACAGGAGGGAAAATGGATACACATAATTGATAAATTTTGAATACTACTGTCCAACCAGTCCATGACTTCCCATCCTCAGGAACCCAGCAACAAGTGGGAAGGAATTGGAGACTGCTCTTGATATCCAGCAAGATCAGGGGAGAACTGGTTAGTATAACAAAGAAAAACCCTAGTTTTGGCAAAATAACCCCAGTTCCAAGTCTACCAGGTTCAGTCAAAAAGGCTCTCCCTCTTTGCTGAGGGCAATCAAATACCTTCTGTGCTGAGGTCCCAGAATTTTCAAGAGCAGATGGCGCCTTTCTGTATGAAATGTTTAATGATGTGTGCTAATGAAGCAGGCTTTTACACTGTTTTGGGACATAGGGGCCCTTTTCAGGCTCCAGGTACACTTTGTTCTCTTTTATCTGGTGGAATATCAGCGAATGAAAAGAAGTAAAAGAACTGTTACTTTGCTTGAAGGGAAATTCACTGCAGCCAGAGTGCCAAGTATCTATGTATATGTTAATCAACTCCAAATGTATCTGCAGGAAGAAAATTGTTTAAATGAACTGCATAATTCAACACACTCCTCCAACCCTCTTTAAGATTTTCTTCCTTCTGCAGCCATTTACTATGGGAATGTGTTATTTTATCCCAAAGTGCTCAACACAATAACAACTGTTACTGAGCTTTTTGCAGCCAGAGGTCCTTGTGCAGCCCTTGCCAGACCAGCTTCCCACATGCCTGCATGTAGATCTCCAGACACTGAGCTCTTCTGTATGGCAGTATCTACAGGCAGTATCTTTGTAGTATCACTACAAAAGTGACCATTTCCTCATGGAGAACCCTTCCAGCCTTCTGGAAGAAATTTGCCAAGGAAACATTTGATAACCAGCTATGGTCATCACAATGTCAAATGTCCTTTGCACTGTCTCACCTGTGCAGCAAAATGACAGAGACTCCTGAAGACTCCTGAGTTCACCACACCATGTCATGAAGGATTTTCTCAGCTATAGGTACAAGAGGACTGAAGTAAAATGTCAGATGATCTTAATTTTGTCCTTTTTTTAGCTGACAGATTTTTGACTTTTCAACAAGTGTCATAGTTTTATTTTAATGTTGTTAGATACATCTCCTAGGTCTCCCCCATGGGTTGACAATCATTCTGTTGTTAGTACACGTTATTATCAAATATTATCAGTGTTATCAAGCTCTGAGCATCCACAGTTAGCCTGAACTCTGAATAACTACTGCAGCTGTCTGGAGGAATATCTTAGCAAGAGAGGATATATTTGGGCCTTGTACTGGCTTTGTGAAATATTTGAAAAATCCTGCTTTGGGTCTGTGCTTATATGGAGATGGTGGGAAAACTCTCTTCACATGGTTCCGTCAGGGCTGAGAATGAGACCCCGAGGCCAAGTGACACATCTGAGGGAAGGTGGTTTACATTTCCCACCCTGCTCTTTACTAAGGGAGGTTTCCTGCACACAGCTCCTGATGTACCAGGTGTTTCTGGTTATTTTGTTGTGTGTCTGAGCATTCCTGTTCATTTGTTATTTTGGCATGCTGCCGTGGCTTCGCTGACAGATGGGAATGACACCACACATGTACCCTGGACATAGAAAAATGGAATTTCTTGAGAGACACTAGAGGTATTCATCTTCAGAGCTTTCTTCTCGCTGAATTTCAAAGGCTTGCTGTAAGCAATGAAAGCACAGGAACATTGAACTGAAGGTCAAACTAGGATTCTTTTTGTCTGATAAGAAATACTTGGCAAAGCATATTTCTCACACTGAAAATAGGTAGATATGAACATATCTAATTTTAATTACAGAAGTATTTTTTAGCTGTTTAATAAATTAAGGATTTTGTAATAGCACATTCATCACGTTTTTTCCCAGCATCTTTTACAGTTTTCAGTGGAAACCAGAGTGGAGAACAAGATCTTGTTCATGACACAGAGTATAATGCCACTGGAATGCTCCTCTCCTTGTGAATAAGGACAGTTGCCACTTGGAAGATTGGAANGCTGTACATGGATTTGAGCAGAGCTTCACATGCTAGAAAACATATGAGGAAATTTATGTTTGCATTGACTCCCAGTGGAATTTTGCCTATGCACAGATAATCAAATTATTCATATTTCTTGGACTGAAAGTAGAAATGTAACCTTCCATGGAATGAAGGCAGGGAGTTTAGAATATATATCAAGCTTTACAGTATGTTTTCATTCATCAGTGCAGTGCTCTGGGCAAGCCATGAATTCATCTCAGCACTTCCTTGGAATCCTGAAGATGGAGAATTTCATTTAAACCAGAAAATTCCTATGATTTGTTGTTTTGTGAACACTTCCTTTTAAAGCAGGAAGTGTACAGATATCCAAAGTATATCATTTGCAGAAGACATATTACTGTCATCTTTCAGGTGTTACAAGTTCAGAGGTGTTCTGTTCAATCATGAGAAATAAGAAGTGACTGTAAAGATAAAAGAGCCTCACACTGAAAAATGATCAGCATGCTTCTAAAAAGATTTCTGTACCTGGTTAATGTGGAGGTGGGCTATCAAGTTTGTAATCTCCACAAGATGGCTAATACCTGCTCAAAAGGCCATGAAACATGTCAGTTGTCTCCCCTGGAGTCACTGTGTCTCTTTCCACTGACTCATTGCTGCAAAGAAATGTACCTATTCCATTCCCTCAGCTGGCTTTAAAAAATATTTTGAACAGTGAACAGATTAAAATGGTGCAAGTAGGCAATTTGCCCTGAGGTAAAC
This sequence comes from Buphagus erythrorhynchus, assembly GCA_013400855.1. Classification (NCBI taxonomy): domain Eukaryota; kingdom Metazoa; phylum Chordata; class Aves; order Passeriformes; family Sturnidae; genus Buphagus; species Buphagus erythrorhynchus. Next base: position 139,233 of record VZTT01011098.1, on the reverse strand, counting down.
CCTTCTATTAGTCTATTTAAGAGGAAATTATGAAAAGTTTTTCCTGGTTCTGTTTCAGATAATTAGAACAAGAAAAGGAAAGCTGGAAGAAAAAAACCCAACCCAAACCACCAGAAGATACTAATGTTGCTAGCAGATTTCAAGACTATGTCCTAAAAATTATGCACAAAAATGTGTCACAAAAAGAACACAGGCTATTTCTTTGATTTTTGTGCTGTTTTTCAATATAAATTTATGATTCACTGTCATAGTATTGCCTCCCCCCCGCAAGACTTTTTCTCCCACAAAAGTTTGCATAGCAATTTTTAACAGCTCTATATTGTGTGATTGAAGTCAAATTTTCTTTTTAATTGACACAGTGAGACACGGTATTAACAGGGGAAAAAATCCCAAAACCTATTTGCTAATTAAATCATAATGGATCCCATGAGGAATAATAATTTATAATGAAAAAAAAAATTAACTAGTCACATAAGGAAAGCGGTCAGGCACTTTTCCTGTGCATTTGTAGCTAGATGACCTGTAGGTGTGAGAGTTTCAAGGGGTCCAGGCTTGGAGAGCAGAGCTCACCCTTTCTCATTTGCCTGTGATCTCAGACCTCTCAAAGGCTTTATGTTGTTTTGAAATCTCTCAGCACTGCTGGTTAGAGCAAATCCTGGGAGAAGTTGTGTTAAACAGCGGCTGAACAGCTGCAGGAAAGGGAATAACAAATAAAATTGAGCATTTGCATCCGGGGCAGCTTGAGGCAAGACCAAGACAAGGACAGAGGCCACTGTAGCTTAGGTGGGAAAGCAGGACTGGACTGAATGAGGCAACAGAAAGGAGAAGACCCAACAGATGGAGAAGTGCAGAGACAGCCTCCCAAGGGCTGGTGTGACCCACTAGCTGGGTGCCTGTGGGGCTCTTGGGTGCACCAGCTCCCACAGGTTCATTTTGGGAGTGCAACACTATGCTCCCCATTGCCCCAGAAGGACTCGATGGAGCAGCTCCTTTCATCTCTCTGCCACTGAGGCTGGCACAAGCCTGTAACACAGGCTTTGGAACCTGGGATCATTCCCCTCCACCCTCCCACTCATCGTTTATGGCATTAGTCACACCTTTTCAATACCTAATAGCAGTTTGCATGCTCTGGGCTGGGAGCCACTCTGTGGATAGGTGGGGGAATTCAGCATGGGAGGACATTTTGTCCATCATTTTTCATTGAGAACCAAGCTTTATCAGCAAAGATACCAATTCCTATTAACAAAAATCCCCAACCCAAACCAAAACAATAAGCCCACCAAACCACATGAGGCGACAACGTTAAACCCCAGAGTTTACCAGCGTGCTCAAGAGCCCTGGGTTCCCACACTTGTCCTTCCTTTCCTGTTTTTCTCAGGAATGATGAAGTTTCCCTCAGCCCTGATCCAAACTGAAGGTATAAAGTGTCTACTGTAGTCACCTTCACTTCATAAAGGGGGTAATGATCCAGGGAATAAAGATCTAGATGTGCCAAGTCAACTTAGTAGAGTATGAGCTGAGAAGTTCCACTGATTGTGAAAAAACCTTGGCTCTGGTTTCATGCCCACCACCATGCCCGTAGAGCATCTAACACAACAGGATGCAAGACTGGCTGAGGGTCACAGGTATGCTGATACAACAGCATGCAATTTAATCACCAACCCACTGCAAGCTTATTTTTGAAAAGGCTGCTTTCAGAAGCATCACTGATGGGAGAAAATACTGGCAGGAGGAAGGAGCAGATGTTTAGCTCTCTGCAAATTTCTAAAGGCCTTCTCAGTAATGGGCAGGAATCAGTTAAGCAGGCTGAAGGAGAGCAGAAACATGAGTAACTGCATGGAGTTAAGGAAGGACAGAAGCTAACTGTCTGGATAACCTCTGCGACAGCAAAATCTACAAGTCTATGGAGAATTTTCCCGAAGGAAATGGCGAAAGCCTTTCTGATTGACATACATAGACTAGATTAAACAGAATACTTAATGTGTAATTGAAAAAAATCATGCTTTTATGCAGAGGGATAGAATATTCTAACAGTTTTCTGTAGCTGTGATATGCAGTACAGAAGCAGTAGAAAATGGAAAGATTTTTTTCACCTCACTATTTACTTTTTTCTGATTTTTCTTTTCCTTTGGACAATGAACTAAAAAAACCCCACAGAGTAGGCAAATGAAATCTATAAGCCAAATATTTAATTTATGCTATACTGTCTGGTTATTGCACCTTCTCATGAACTCCTGAAAGAACCATAAACTGTATCCTGCCCCTCTCATGCTGCATTCTGAATAATACTGTAGAGAGTAAAGTACCTTAATTACAACTTGTGTTTGAACCCGGTGATACAGTAAAGGTGAGACCTTGATCAGTTTACAGATCAGATTTATATTCTGTTCCATCATAGGGCATTTATCTGAGAACAATTTTTTACCTCAAATTTCAGGTTATTCCACATGAAAATACTGTGGACAAGTAGGTACTCCTTCCCAGCAAAATATTTTGCAGCGTTATGCACTGGTTCAATCTGTTTTTGTAGAAGGTTACCTCCATAATGTGAAATTGTAGGTTTAATATTTTGCTTCCTTTTAGGCAGATGACTAAGGTCTCAGATAGAATATTTTCAGACGACAGTGTAGGAGAGAGGTTAATTAAAATGAACAATATTTTGTCAGTTGTAAAAGCCTACAATTATGCAGAGCCTTTTTCTATTTTTAAGCTACTCTCAGACATAGTGATTTTTGTTTATAGTCTGAAGAACAAGATGATCTGACACTTCCTGCACTTGCAGACATTCTGGAGCTCATACGCTGGTGTCATTCTTCCATAAAAGTTGGAGAATCAGATTTAATTCTACAATGTTATTCTAGAAGTGAGTAACTACAGATTCCAAAAACTTAAATGTTCTGTCAGGATTGCTCACTGTAGCCCAAGTTGCATCTACACCTGGTTTCACCTCCGATAAAGACAAAATATATACTTGTCTCTTTACTGACCTTATATTATTATAGGAGAAGGTAAAAAAAAAAATCCCCTATTCTATGCACCATTTTAGATATTGTTCTACCCTTTTTAAATTCCACTCTGATGCATAGATCTTTCAGCTATTCAGGCATATGCTTGGGGGAAATAGTGAGTCCAATTTCAATAATGGTGAGAGCTCTGTAAAAATCACCAGAGCAATAGTATTAGGCTCCAGCTGCTGCTTTCTCATAGTAATAGTCTTGAAGCAAAATAAAACCAAACAAACACAGACACAGACATTTCTTACAGTACAGTCTACTGTAGCTGTCTATTTCTACCCAGCAGATCAGCCACATATTTTATGAAGAAAGTTCTTGCAAGACCTTTTTTTTAGAAAAAAAATTCTGAAGGAGAGAGTACCAACAAAACACCACATTCTTAATAATATAATTAATTAACAAGTAAATTTCTGCTTGCAACTGAAAGACCTGTCTGATACCAAGGATTACAGAAAATCTACCTTGTGAAGCCTTTTTCATGCTGATACTTCCAGTGAAGTCATTAGCACTAAACAGTTTGGCAATGTTCATCTACCATGTAAAAGTTTTTGAGCATTTAAGAATTTTTAAGGTTTTTTTTTCAAAGATCAGGAAGTCTTCAGGTATGGAAGCAGATGTGCCTCTGTAATATGTGTGACATACCTCAGAGGTCTAGAAGATGGTAATGTAATTTTTTTAGATTGAAAATTTTGCAGAGGAACTAGTTTTTCAGTTGAATCATAAGTTAAATTTTCCTTGCACTAGACAGTCATTATATACTGGTGGGCGGTTGTTCTAAAGAAAACAGGTAATATTGATATCTTTTTTTGTTTTAGTATGCATTGCCATATTTACACAATTCTGCTTATAAAAGATATTTTTTAAATTATAGGTTATAGTCAGATACTATCAATTATCAGTTTTATTAGTATTCTAGGCATGATATAAATCAGAAGATTTACAGGACATTTAAGCAGCTTGAAATCCTAGTGAGATTGAACTATAAATACAAAATTATGTTGTGTTTGTGTTTTTAAAATACTACTCACTAAGAATCAAACAATTTCTCTTATATTAGGAAATTTAACATCTAACAAAGGAAATGACAGAAGAAATCCAGTCTCTCTGATGAGGGCTGGGGTAAGACAAGTTGTCTTAGGAAAACTGAAACTTGCAGACAGGAAAAAAGCCATATATATTTCAATAACTTTATAAAGACACTTCACTTCTTTGCGATAAAATTATGGGCTGAGAGCCAGAAAAGCCTCCTCACTTAGTCTTCAGGAACTGACAGTCCTATAATATAAAGCTTGACCTCATTTTAATTAGATATTTCTGAGATGTGGCCATTGTGCCAGTCTGATCAGGTTTTTTCCACACTAACCTGAGGTTTGTTGGTGCACTGCTGGTTGTAGTGGGATCTGCCTCAGAAAAATATTATGAATGAGAAGGGCCACAGTGAGAGGAGGGAAATGTTCCCACTTACTCCACAATCCCCTTATGCTCACCTACAGTTTCACTTTTATTCAGAGTTTCAACAACCTCTGCTTCCACATCCCTTAAGGAATCCACTGATTGATAGTTGTTTTAATTTCCAGTGATAAAAATCCTCACTGATTCCCTCTGGGGAAGAAGCCTGACCGCCTACAGCCAGCTTCCCAGAGCTCTGCCTCGGTGGTTTTTGACTATCTGCAGGGTGAGACACTTCAACCTCCCCACCAGTGCCAGTGCTTGGTCACCTGCACAGTGCACAAGAGTTCCTGTGCTCACATGGCACCTTCTCAGTTCCAGTTTGTGCCCATTGCCTCTGTTCCTGTCACCAGGCACCACTGACAAGTGCCTGTACCATTCTTCCTTGTACCCTTCAGATATTTTTTCCTTGACAGGTGAAATTAAGAACTAATAAGCAATTGGTGAGGCAAGATGTAAATTTCCAGGTCAGCAGTGTAATACAGAAAAACTGGGAAAAAGAACAGCTACTGGAAAAATCAGTGTCCAGCTGAGACAAAATTCAGAGATATACAGAAATCCCTGTATTCAGAAGGAAGGAGGAAACACAAAGGCAGGAAGCAATTCTTCACTAGCTACTGGACATAGGCATAGGAATAAGATGCAACAAGATGCAAACTTATTTGTCCTGTTCTGCTGCTGCTGCACTAAGTATGTTGTTTCATTGCTGATGGTGGTGTGAAACAAGCATGAGCAAATGCTCAAAATGGGCATATTAGGAAATTAAAAGAACATTGCAAGTTTAAATAAAATAAAACCTAGATTGTGGGTTCTGTAAGTCAATTGTATGGATATGAAATTTGTGAGAACATGTTTTTGAATTCTTTTAGGAAAAATATATTGTAATTCTCTGAAGGGGCTGGTTTAATTGCAGTTGAGTATCTGATGCTTCATTAGGTTAAAGTCAGTCCACTTGAACAAGAGTGATGAGCTGTCTGGATGAGATGAAATGTCAAAATGATGAAATCACTAAAAACTGCTCAGCAGCCAGTACAGAGGTGGGAAGAGACTGTACATAAAAAGCTATATTCTGCTTGCTTAGCTGCCTTAAACCAGCTGAAGAAGGTGTGAATATATGCATTATGTTTAGCTTCTTACAAGACTAAATCAGTTGTTAAACTATGATACATAATGTGATTTTCCAGTAAAAACATACTATGGTGAACTACATAAAAATTTGAAATAAATCAGTACGCTTTAAATTTATTCCCTAAAAATGCTGGTTTCTGATTCTATCAGAAAAGAAGTTACATGCAGTCACAGTACATGAAAATTTACTTTGTGTAACATGGTGCATAACAGATCTCAGGGAAAGCTGATCTCAATGCACCCTTAGGCACGGTTATAAAGGATACTTAAATGAGCATTTCTAGCAAAAATCACAAGCATCAGATTTAGGACAAGAATTGCCATGTGATAGCACCTAATTCTCCAAGTGTGAACTGGCCAATAACATTTATTTTGTAGTCATTTTCTTTGTACAAATAAGGTGAACTTCTAGCTTTATAGTCAGCCCTGTTTTGAAATTTAATAGGGATCCAACACAACAATTTACACATAAACCTCAGAAGAGAAGTTAACTAGAACCAGATGTTGAGCAAGATGCCACATTTGGAGAAACCCATTTTAAACAACCACCTTACTGTAGTGACTTGAGTCAGCTCAGTTTATGGCAGGCAGAAAGGAGCTTTTCTTAGCTGCTATAAACTGGTGCACACACTTCAGCACGTGAAACCAACACCCCCTTAAAAGGCACAGTGATTGGCTGTAGGATTTAGGGCTTTATAATTTGTATCCCGGGTGACCAACTCTGGATGATACAAAAGCAAAAGCCTGGACAATATTACAGCTTCACATGACAAGAATTGTGTTTTTGTTTCTCTTTAATCTGAAGCTGAAAGATTATACCTTTGTTGTGTACATTCCAAATCAAAGTCTCTGATACTGCTAGGGAAAAAAAATAAACTTGAGAGATGCCAACTTCAAAGGTACACTTCAGCCTGAATTTTTATCTGCTATTACCACATGCAAACAAATTAGCTGAAAGAGACTTCAGGAGGAAAATATTTTTCCAGTTGCTTTTACTTTTTTTCTCTTTTTTCAACCAAGTTCCTGGGTTTCTGAGAACAGGTTGGATCCAATGCTATTTTTGTCTAATTTTTGTCTGGATGTGCTTTACACAATACACCAGCTACCGCCTTTAGGGAGGAAAGCAGGAAAGACCAAAGAGAAACCCTGAAATCCAGAATGGCTATGGCAGGCTGTGGAATGGTTGCACAGAACTGGAGGCCAGACAGAGCTGTGGCACTGTTGGTCTGATGCCCTCTGTGCCCTCAGCTGGGGTGTGATTCCATGAGGAGGACAGTCCTTTCCCCCAGGTCCAAGGAGCGCGGCCATGGCACGGAGGGACGTGGAGGCTGCATCCCACACCGTGGGACACCAGAGGTGTCTGCTGGCCTCTCACACTGCTCTCAGTGCCTCTGCTGCTCCCATGGACCCTTTCTGTTACAGCCTTGCAAACCTAAACTGTGGAAATCAGCTCCTCACCTCGAATATGGTGATTCGTTTGTTCTGGAGGGTTCCATGAGGCTGCAAAACCAGACACCTGAGAGTGAACTTATTCTACCTGAATCACATCATTTATGGCTCTTCCTTCCTCAGCTTTTCTTCTGTGGTCTGCAAGGCCAGTTTCTGCTCATCCATCAAGTGGCAAAATCACAGTACCTCCAACTATCTGAGGAAACACAGCTTCTGCAGGATGTTTTAGGATAGATGTGTTACAGGCATTCTCATACTACAGAGCTTCAGGAATGACAAGAACCTGAAAGGCAGTGCAGGTTTTGCTTTCTCCCCAAAAAGATGGACTCACAGTTTCCCATAATTACATCCCAAATTGTCATACCATGCTGCATAAATGTTTGAATTCACAGTCTTTAAGAGGACTTCCTGAAGAAAACAAATGAAATCCATAAAAATGTTTAAAGTGACAACTTCAAGACATGGTGAGACCACCACTTCACATAATGAACTGGTTACAGATCAAATTAAACATTTTGCTTGTTTGTGACTTTTTAGGCTTATGATTGAGATTATTCTTTTATAGTGATTTGTCTCTCCAGTTATATATTACCCCGGCAAATATTGCGTCTTCTAGATAGGCCAGAAAAGGCAATTAATCCCTGTTTACATCGCTGGTAAAAGAGCAGAGGACCAAAAAGTAATACCTGGAGGACTTTGCTAGAAAATATCCTACTCTTCAATGACTTCACACTGACTGTGTTCTAAGATTTCACAGTTAGCCAATGCTTTTAGTCTCTCAAACATAGACCTTGCCAGTGCCAAGTACAGCAAATGTATTTTTAAGTCAAATGTCCAGGTACGAAGTCAATTAACTCAGAAAAATCCAGGGTTACAATAAGAACTCAGTTACACTGTCTAGCTAGATTTAAAATATTTCCAGAAAATATAACAAGATTTTTGGGTCAGGCAGACAAATAAATAAACTAACAGTTCATGCTTATATTTATCATCTTAAATTCTTTGCTGAATCTCCAATTGACCACTTAAGAATTCCACATAGAGTCAATCCAGAGCTAATAAATACCCCTTATTCTTTTCAAATATTGGAAGAATATTATTGATTTCTGACTCAGTCAAAATTTGTCTGAATTTGTTTAAGCCAGTTTGTAGTGCTTCTCAGATATTTTGCCAAATATTTGGTGGAAGTACAAATACAACGTTCCAAACCGCCTTAAATGTTTCTTAACAGCCTATTATTTTTCAAAGACAAACTTTCTATTCCACTGTGATGGTGCTTTTATTATCTCTTGTTTTCAGAAATTGTAGAGTTTTTTTTCCACTGGCTGTGTGAAGTTTGAAAGATCCATGACATTATGACTATTCATAACAGATTTTCTTTTCCTCCATGTTATGGGTAAGTATTCATTGAAACATTCATATGACTGTTTCCTGAGATTTAAGCAATCTGTCTGGCAGCACAGTGTACCACTGATCTGTTACCCTGTAGGAGCTGACACCTGAAGCTTCAGTCTGGGCTTCTTGGGCTGTCTTTACACTTCTGCAACACCTTCCTCACCAGGTCTGCCACTTTCAAGGAGGGATTGAGTGAAAGGCAGTATGGCAGATATTGGCTTAAGGAAAATTTGGGCCATAGCAAACATGTACAAATAATCAAGAAAAAATTTGCATAGCAATTAAGAATGGGGATCAGATCATGTAGCTTCAATCTTTATTACTGACCCTAGGACTCTCTGTTATTTGGAGATGAAAGAGGAAGAGAATGAAAAAAAGACTTGTTGGACAATACAGAGCTTTTCTTTCTGATCTCTCTCATTCATAGCAGAGTATTATCATGTAATATCCACACACATACATCGTGATCTATACCAAATTTTGAGATTTTTCATAATTTATGCAGTGTCTGAAGAAAATTCATAAATCTATAACCCTAAAATTGAAACTCATGTAAAGTTTTAGACAAGTAGAAACTGTTTACAGAATGCACTTCTCACTTCAAATTAATTCACTCTATATTTTGCTTGAATAATACTTGACACTCCCAATTTTGAGGATTACTAGCAGAAATGCCCTGAGAATGACATGAGAAAGCTACCTCTGTTCTTGCAGATTTCAGTATCACATACTTACCCACATGTACAATTGTCATAGTAATTTTAATCTGTAATCTAGTACTGCTGAGTGGTTGATTAAGTAAAACTGTGTTTAACCCATCAGTTTTAAAGGACATATCTAACAAGAAAAACTGCTTACATATCAAACAGTGACAAACAGAAAAAATGTAGTTTGCTTGGTAGGGAAAAACTCTCTTTTATATTATTTCCCTGTTTTCCAAAATCAGCACTCATCACCTACCATCTGTTCTTGTTTTCTGCGTGGATCTTCTTGAGTTGATTGACGTTCTTCCCAATGGCAGAACTTTCAGTGCATGTTAAGTTACACAAGAGAACCAATTTAAGCATCTCTTGTGTATAAATTAGCTAGAGAGTCTTAGAGATATACTGCTTATCTGATGGCATAATTGAGCCCAAAGCTCTATCATTGATCTTTCACAACTTGGCTGTCAAATATAAAAAAGTTAAAAGAAAGGTAAGGGAGGGAAATCTTTTCATCAGAATTACAACTTTTTTAGCTTCTCATAGAATTGCATTTCTTTTGCAGAGAAATTGAGAGAAACTTAAATGTAACAGTAAAGCTCATGGTATACTTCTGACAGAAAAGATGGGCCACTGAAGTAAATGCTAGGAAACTCTGTATGTAGAAAGGTTGGTGTGTCACCCACAGTCCTCAAATGCCATTAGAATTTTCTTTTTCAATATTTTGGTATTGCAAACTTACATTTGTGACAAAATTGACTCTTACTCAAAGCTGTAACTTACTCAAAGCTGTAGCATAGCTAAACTGTTAGGAGGACACTTCTAAGTGTGTCCTTAGGCAAAAAACTCATGAAATTTCCCAATTTTGAAACAAGATTTGAGGTAGAGCCATATTAAACTTTGACTGTTTTGCAAGAAGATCAGTCTGGCAAAATACCTGGAATAAAAATTTGTGATCATATTCCTTTCTCCCCATACTGTCATTTAATTCAACATTTTTGAATGCATCACTGTAAATTGTAAATGCATCACTGTCCATTGTAAATGGTTTACCCTCCAAATGTTTCCGTAATTTAAAATCGATGCTTTTGTCAGGACTTCTGACAATACTGTGTTGTTTATATTATTTCAAATGCACTGAATCAGGGAATAATCCAGTAACAGACCTGTTATAAAACCACTATGGCCTAAGTTTCTTCTGACTATGTAGTGCATATGNATATATATGTATGTATGTATGTATATATAATTTCTGTTGTCCACAGTGCAGAATCTTTACCTGAAAGATCAGCTAGAGAGCAAGCATCTGACCCTTTCATAGGAAGTTAAAATAATAAGTGATGAGACAACGGTGCTGCTGTTGTGTAAATGTGCCTCATCTTGTGAGGTAGAATTTTCTGTGGGGTTTGAACCTATCATGGGACTCAGAACTGTGTGGCCACTCCTGTTTGCCTACAAACTCACCTCAAATTAACAGTAAAATGTACACACACACAGAGGAAAACATGCACGTACTAGGGTATTGAAATATTATAAATAAAAATAATTTGTCACTGCAAAATACAACAGAAAATGAGATGATAGAAAAATTCAGACAAAGGTATAAGATACATTGGTACTATATTGCTAACACTCTTGACATTTACCAGCAAACTTCCAGCATTTAATTCTTCTGATCCCACACACCTACCCACTAGGTCTGAATTTTCCCAGCACTCTAAGAGTAAATGTTTGGATTCCAGAAGTGGATGACTAAGGAGTTACACGCAATATATTGGGCATATCTTGAGTAATAACCTTTACAGATCACTGCAGAATTTGTATTTAATGAATTACAGTGTCATTGACCTTATGCATGTCATATTTACAGTAAATCTAACATCCAGTTTTATCTTATTTCATTGCATCTCCTTTCTATTACATCAGAAAAAAAAATCTAAGAGCTATATATTCTAGCTGTGGCTGGGACAGATGGAGAAAGCCACCTCTGAACTCTGCTGGCTGGGAGCATCTGCTGTCTTCAGCCACTGGAATACAGGAATCTATGCAGGACTTGTCATCTGTGTAGCAGATGAACTCTGCTGCATGAGGTAGTGGGCAGCAGAATAAAATGGAAGGTAACTCCTGCTCTCAGCAGCTTTGGGCATGTACTACCCTCTCTCCCCATTTCTCCTCAATAATTCTGCCCTAATTGCCTTTTATTGGTGAATTTACGATTTAATGTAGTTGTGCTTAGTTCCCCACATAAGAGGAATTATCTTTTTCAGTCTTTCTGCAGGACAGATCCTCATTTTGCAAGTGTTATTCATTGATGTTTGTTTTTTTATTGTGGTGACTCCAAAACCCCTGCACTGTTTATTATGAACTAAATTAATTTTAGTAGTAGCAAAATTTTTCAGCTGCTGTTTGAATAATCTTGGCATCAGAGAATGAATACTTTTAAAATGTTCAAATCGATCACCTTTCCAGGCATCACAATCACTTCAAAATGTTCCTCAAAATATAAAATAATATAATTCTTTGATATTTTTACCTGGTTTAGTGTAAGATGCCCCTGTCTATGGCAGAAGGATTAGAACTTGATAATCTGTAAGGTCCCTTCCAACTCAAACCTTTCTAAGATCACTTTGTTTTTGCATGCCTCATGTTCACCATACCTTATATAGCAGTGCAGAATGACTTCTTTCTGCAGATCTAGACTGGATTTTCATCTAGGTCCCTTCTCACTTCTATGGTCTTTAACAAGACAGATCTGATTTCGCTTTAACAAATCAAAGAGCTTAAGTTAAATGTTACTAAAAAAAGATATGAACGGAGACAGAGCACCAAGGCTGAGACTAGGCTTGGTCGGAGGATGGAATTTCAGAAAGTGATGCATTTCCAGAGGACAGCAAAACAACCTGAGTGCTGGCTACATGCTATGCTGGCAGCCAAACCTCAAAATCCCCACTGACTCACACTAGCCTTAGAAGGTGCAGGTTTTTGTTAGCCATGGGCTGGTGATGGGAAATAAGGGTGTCTGTCCTTTTCAGAGGCAGTAAGCCCTGCATTTGTTGATGTCCTGACAGCTGTCTGCCTGTTCTGCCGTGTCTTTTCCTTCTCCAGCCAGAGCTTGTGGCTGTCAAAGTGTCAGAATACTAATTTCTCAAGATATTAAGCCTGGAACTGGCCCTGCACGTATCCTGGAGAGAATTTATATATTATCTGTAAATCTGATGGCATTATAAGTTACAAGCAGGTAAGGTCCTATTTCACAGAAGAATCTTTGACAGAAGTTCCCAGATTTCCTTCAGTCTTTCTGTCAGTCATTCCTTAAACAAGGTCTTGCCTCTGCATCTCTCTGGCTTTGCCTCCCTCACTCAGTCTGAGTTCAACAGTTACTCCCCTTGAAGGTAGCAGAAAAATCTTTAAGCTCCACTGGCATTCATAATATTAAGCACAGCCAGTTTTACAGTATGCCTTTGTACAATTTTGGAAGAAACAGGATTGTTCAGAAACCTTCATTTTCCACCATTCTTTAAAGAGAGCTGATAGCTGCACCCACTCTGAGGCCACTCTTGGACATATTTGGATGTGAGGAAGAATGAAGGCAGTCTGTAGCAGATCCAGCCAGATATGGGATGGGATGGGAGAATGTGCTGCACCCATTTGAAGTATGTTATATGAGTTTCCAAGAGGCCTGGGCAGAGTTCATCACTGTCCCTCCTGGAAAAACTAGCTTTTGCACAGTTCTTTGCACCAGAAAGCCTGAACAGACACACAAACAGGCAATCTCATCTTGGACCCTTTGATGTGCATGATGCTACTAGCCTATACATCTTTTTATCACAGCTGAGTCTCCAGGTAAATTGTGAGGAAGGAATTAAGTATCTAGAAGGATCCTGTTCATGGGAAAACTCAGCTAAAGCTCCTCTCCTCAGTGAATCGAAATACATTTTACACCCTCCCTTAAAATCTTGATGCAATCTTGTTTCTGCTGAAGTTTCTTATGTGACAATCTGCTGGAGTCAGAATCCAATCCATGCAATTTGGACATTTGGGCACAGTTACATCTCATTTACATCTGGGTGCAGTATGGGACATAAAATTAGAAGCAGAATCACCTTGGCTTCCTCAACAGCAGGTGGGGAGAGACACACATAATGAAAAAATTTGCTCACTTATATCACCTGGCTTTCATTGACTCATCCATTAAATCAGGTCAGGTGAATCCAGGAATAATTGGGCTAATTTTTAAAGCAGGTAGCTGCCAACAGATAGATATACCATAAAGTATCTGTCTAGGTAACTGATCATAAAGGATATAGCTCTGAGCACAGAATCGTGATCAACTATATGTTCTTGGGACAGGTACTTTTGTTCCCCATATTCATACAGCACATTTTTATCACACATTTATTTTGGTTTCAGCTTAACCCTTCTGTTTGAAAGAAATATCTTCTTATGAAACATATTTAAGAAATAATGAAAAGTTGGTAAAGTGAATTGGATGGAGAGGTAAATCTGAAACTTGTATGCTCTGTTGGGCTCACAGAACATGAATCTTCTTGAGCTAGTTGAAAACCTAATTTTGGTCTTTTCTACAGAATGTTTTTCTACTTTCATATTTGTCTTGAAAAAAGGAAAATTTTTCACTGTATACCATTAGCTAAGAAAAAAAACCCCATGGGCATGGGTATTCTTGCTTCTCTCTACTATCTTTTACTGTTAGTTATCAAAGAATTTCCACACTGTAATGTGAAAAATAGAGAGAGTGTGCCTCAGGACTCTGGACAAGTGGGATTCTGCTTTTGCCACTGATCCTGACAGATATGTTTCCTTGGGAGGTCACTTTGCCTTGCTGTGCTCTACTGCTTTCATGTGTAGTAAGGCCCAATTTCCTGAGAAGATTATAATGAGGTGAATGAAGTAGAAGTCCTGTGTCACAATAGATTTGTATTTATCACTCTTTGACAAAAGAATTGTGCTTATTATGCAAATTCATTGCAAAAGGAGAGACATTTCCTTTACAGATTTAAAAAGTAATCTACATTACTCTTTCACTAAATGCTGTGTGTCCTCTTTTCTTGAAACATAGCAAGACTAACATTATGTGTTTATCTGATAGTAAACAACATGCTGTTCCCAGCAACTACCAAGGACCTGCTCCTACAACAGCAGCATTATTGGGAATGACCTCACTCATTTACAATCCTGATCCTATTCTGACAACAAATCCCATCTGCATGTGTTTGTTTTCTGAAGAATGGTATTAGCTCAGAGTGAGGTGTTTGGATAGAAGCAGCTCACTGATATTCACTGGTGTTATATTTACAGGACTGAAATTGTAGCACTTGATGACTCCATTGTTTGTTAGTTGGAGAGTGAGTTCATTACCATCAGGTTCTCAAATGTTTACAACTAGTTGCTACTAGAAACTATTTTGATTCTGTATTGGAAACCACAATCACATAGACAACCGTTAAGTCAGTAGCCCAGGGAGACCTGGATTTTCCGTTTCTCACTTGTAATCCCTCAGTTCCCTCTGCTGCAGGCTGGGGGCGGGGTGGGAGGTGGGACTGTTTACTACTTTAGTCCTTATTTTTTGCCCTCACCATGCAAAGGAGGTTAAGAAGTACCAATTGTTTCTGGAACTGTTGTATTTTTTCTTATGTTAGCAGCTACTTTACAGGTGACAAAGTCTGCTTTGCTCCTGTGTGGGAGCAAGACTGTCATCCATGTGCTTTTTCTGCCTCTGGACAGCCTTCACCCCTGTCACTTACAGAGCACACAGGAATGCATGGAATCACTTGTTTATGTTACTTCCTATAATTTATCTTGGAGGCATTAAAGCTGCCATAAATTGCTGTAAACCCGGTGGTCTGAAGCCATAAAGAGGATGAGCTTATTCTTAATACTCAACATTGTAGTAGGAGA
>VZTT01011098.1:77395-124124 GCA_013400855.1 Buphagus erythrorhynchus | reverse complement strand
CAGAGGTTTCTGCCAAGCTGATGAATACTCTGCCTGCATCTGCTTTTGAAAAAGAGGGAATTACTGGATGGGCCAGGCCTCTGTTGCATGTCAGTTATGTAACAGTTTATAAATTTTCTGTTTAAAAATAAGCTCAGAAATGTTACTGTTGAAGTAAATATAAGGTTGGCATTCATGTTTAGAAGTGTACAGGCAAATATGCCCAGGGTATGGGAGGCCCTGGATGTGCTTGATGGCTTGTGAGGAAAAAAATGACATTTGACTAGGAAACTGTTTCTGTTGTAGGCAGAGGGCTTACTAAGGACCTTTAATTCTATTCTGAAAACCATCTGAAACCTTGGAGGGTGTGTGAGAGATGTGTCCAGCAGTTCAGAGTCTGAACAAGAACACCAGCAGGCCAGAGCAGAGTACACCTGTACCAGGCATATCACTGAATTTGTGTCACTGCAGCTGAAATCACCCATGGAGCCCTATAAAATGATCCACAGGGAAACCTCTCAACCTAGACACTGAATGAGGGGAAGATAGCAGTTAGCTACCTTGGCTGTGGGGAGAGAGCTGGGAAATTGGGGAAGAAAATGGTAATCTTGCATGCTGTCATCTAGTTCTTTTCTGGAGCCACTATGTTATCATGTTTTCCTCTTGTCCCCAATAAACTGTGTTGGTTTAAATCATTATTAAATGTAGGGAAATGTCAAATGCTGAATTATGGGTTTAAGACAGTTATTCAAATTTCTAACTATATTCACAAGAGCCCTGTTGAAATGTTTGTAGAAAACCTTAAAAATTGAACACCATGAAATAAAGTTTGCACCATTTTTTCCATTGAGAATGACACAATCCCTTTCTTTTATTTTTATTCAGGAGAGTGTGGCACTGCAGACATGAGGTTCTCTCATGTTAAATGGTGTTTTTATCCCTGACTTTTGAGACAAGTTTTGGGATGACAAAAATATTAAAAAAAAAAAAAAGGTGAAAAGAAAAAGTAGGTTCTCTAGAAGGTAGAAACAGTGCAAGCTGTTAGCCATATTTTGGACTGAAAATTCTTTTGCCAGTTAAAAGTGCCTTTTGATGTTTCTAGTTAACATCATCACCCCAATAACCCAAGGAATTGCTATGCAACCACTTTATGGACTGTGCAGGCACCATGTGCACCCTTCCCTTGCTCATGCCAGTAAAGTCTGCAGTGTTGGCTCTGACATGTCATCTGAACAGCACTGGAACTTGTTCTGCAAAATAATGATTCTACAGCCCCTTAGGGGAGGCAGCTGCTTCTTCCCTTAATTTTTCTGCTTCCCCCACACAGGGAGAGGTAAAATGTATTTCCCTTCACTAATAAAGATTGCATTAAGGAGTACATGGATGTAGCCAAAAAAATAAGTCAGTTTTCAGACAATGTTTTGGAAAAAAACCCCTTTTCTACAACTTTTGCAACATAAACCAACTAGTAGGAAAATTATTGACATCTTTGCCTCTCAATTTTTGTATTGTAGGCAATCCTAACATGAATGGGTTCATATTTGTAGTTCTCCATCCACACTGTGACCAGTATCAGTAATTCAATTTCCAGACTGAACTGTGTGTTGTATTTGAGCTTGCTATTGTTCCAGCTGGTGTGGAAACACAAGTCTTTAAGGTAGAGGTTTCCAAGGATAAAAATGTCCATTTGGAGCTCAAACCAGATGTTAGATATAGGTCACACAAATCTCTTTATGAAACTTGAACAGGTCAGAGGAATTACATTTTGATATTGTAAGTGAAATAAATATCTTTTCTCTCACATTCTATCTTTGATCCTCAAAATATGTGTATCAATAAGAAGAACCTGATGGTATACTGTTAAAAGATGTGGAGCTGATTTACTCTCTCTCATGGAAAAGTATGCTGGAGGAAAGAGACTCGTGCATCTAGATAGATTCCTGATATTTTCACAGAGTAGAATTGACATATTTTCATGGGAAATGAGTTTGCACGCTTCCCACCCTGGAACAAACCTTGTGATAGAACCATCTGGAGCGAGCTGAGACCTGACACTCCTCACTGGAGGAGACAGTTCTCAGAATACTGGTTTAGCTGTAATCTGATTAATAGGGATACTAGAATTAGAGAAAAATAGTGGAAGTTGAACTCAGTCTGCCTGTGGAAATGTTTGGGTTTTTTTTCTTGTTTCTGTTTTTTGGCTACCTATTTGTTATTTTTGAAGCTGATAATTGCTGTTCTTCTGTTTCTTTCTGACAGTTTGTTGCTTTGTCTTACTTGTTTGGATTTGACATATTTTTCATGTTCCTTTTTCAAATTTTGTCTGTCGAATCTCCTTCAAGTCTCAGCTGAGTCCTCCTTTCCCATTGAGACACAGTATTAGCAAAGCATCTTGAACTTTAAAAGGCTCTATTGCCTAAATATTTGTTTACTTCTGAATCCTCCCTCTCCTTCCATGTGTGCCATTGGTTAACTCTGAGGATTGCTCATGCCAGTGCCACACTGACTCATTCCAGCAGAGAACACAAGAAGTGAAGGTCTGCTCAGGTTACGTAAGGTCAGTGCTGCCATTCCTGCTCCTGAAGTCCACTGCCTATGCTGCTGCATGATCTCAGTCAGATGTGCCATGCAAAACTTGTCCCAGATTGGACATGGGCTAAGGTGGGATGGTGTACAGCAATTGGTAATCGTGAGAAAAAACAGAGATTGCATAATGGAATCACAGAATCACAGAATCATCTAGGTTGGAAAAGTTCTCCAAGATCATCAAGTCCAAGCTTTGACCAATCACCACCCAGACAACTAGACCCGAGCACTAAGGGCCACATCCAGATGTTTCTTGGACACAGCCAGGGATGGTGACTCCACCACCTCCCTGGGCAGCTTGTTCCAATGCTTGACAACACTTTCAGTAAAGAAATTCTTCCTCATATCCAACATTAAACTCCCCTGATGCAGCTTAAGGCCATTTCCCCTCACCCTATCACTTGTTTCTTGTGGTCGTGTTCACAAATGCTTTGGTGAATNGGACACAGCCAGGGATGGTGACTCCACCACCTCCCTGGGCAGCTTGTTCCAATGCTTGACAACACTTTCAGTAAAGAAATTCTTCCTCATATCCAACATTAAACTCCCCTGATGCAGCTTAAGGCCATTTCCCCTCACCCTATCACTTGTTTCTTGGGAGAAGAGACTGACCACCACCTGGCTACAACCTCCTTTGAGGCACTTGTAGAGAGAGATGAAGTCTCACCTGAGCCTCCTTTCTCCAGACTAATCAATCCCAGCTTTCTCAGCCACTCCTCATCAGACTTGTACTCCAGACCCTTCACCAGCTTTGTTGCCCTTCCCTGGACTTGCTCCAGCACCTCAATTTCCTTCCTGAATTGAGGGGCCTGGAACTGATTACAGCACTCGAAGTGCAGCCTTGCTGGTGCTGAGTACAGGGAGTCAATAATTTCCCTGTTTCTGCTGGCCACACTATTTTTGAGAAAAGCCAGGATGCCATTGGCCTTCTTGGCCACCTGGGCACACACTGGCTCATATTCAGCTGCAGTCAACCAGCACCTCCAGGTTCTTTTCCATTGGGGAGCTTTCCAGACACTCTTCCCCTAGGCTGGAGCTCTGCATGGGTTATTGTGATTGGAGTACAGAACCTGGCACTTGATCTTGTTGAACCTCATACCACTGGCCTTGGGTCATCCACCCTGTTCAAATCCCTCTGCAGAGCCTCCAACCCTCCAGCAGATCAATGCCTAATTTAGTGTCATCCACAAATTTAGCAAGAGTGCCCTTAGTGGATGGAGATCAGCACACCTACAGGACACATCCCCATGTCACAGCTGGAGACTGTGAACCCCTTCCACCCACTAGAGGGGAAAGAGTTGCATGTGCTTTCCCAAGGTGATATACAACACAGGAAAAGATATACATGACTGTCCTCCCAGTTTTTTAAACTTTGTTTCAGTTAAGGTCTTCGAGGGAAATAATTTTTCTCTTATTATTGTTGGATTGTAGCTCTTGTAGGGCAAGACCTTCTTGTGCTTGTGTAGGGCATAATGTGGTGGGATCCTCTAGCCCTGGCTAGACTACTGTAGATTCTATAACAGTGCTCCTCCTCCTAACATCATCCAAAGATTGGCAGTTTTGGGGGCTATATTGGAAGCTGTTGAACCTGGTGCTACAAGGCATCTGGGAGACATTGATGTGGGAACAGAAGAATGTGTGCTGACTCGATAAGGTTTTCTAAGAAGGTTTTTCTGCCTCCTGATTCAGTGGTTGGAAGAAAGCCCACTCTGGAAAGTAAGGAAAAAACTGAAAGCTTTTCCAAATGTTTTCCTGGTAGCTGGCACACACTTTAGAAAGAGTTTTTAACTTAATTAAATTAACCAGTTAACCCTCTTCCTTAATTAAGTGCTTTGGAGAATTTAGAAGAAAAATTACCCAAAGCAGAATGTTAAAATGAACATCAGACAAATACCACCCCAAACAGGAAACCATGTGAGCACCCTGGTGTACACCTACTCGCTCCCATTTCAGAACAACACAGAGACTATGTGCTGTCTGCCCTGAAAGCACTGAGGACATTTTGTTCAGCTGCCTGGGATTTGAGCACAATGAGACTTTCTAAAGCAGAAGTATTCACCTGGGACATCTTTGCACATAAGAGCAGGCATTCATTTAGGCCACTGTAGTTACAGTTGCAAAACAGTTTCCACTATTACCTTCTGCTTTCTCGTGCTCATAGCTTTCCAAAGCAAGAGAAATTTGGACTGATTTTTGCTATGATGAATGCTTTCTGGATCAGAGCTTTTCTTAGGAAAGACAACAAAATTGGACAACTTAGTTTCACAAAGCAAAAAAAAAAAAATTTCCATGATGGAACAAGGCAAATATAGTTCTCACTTCTCTAGTCAATACATTATTAAAACTATGCAGTAAAAATCATAGGATGTCCGAAAACAATAATTCCAATAATCATTGGACATGCACCTTTCTCTTTTTCTCTTCTGGTTATGAGTATCATTTTGATATTGATCTGGAAACTATTTTCTTTTCTCTTTGTGTCTCCAGAATGCTTTATTTTATTATACTTAAATGATGTAATTATTATATTTATTATACTTAGAAGTAATTCCTTTATTACTCAAGACTAATATCAGAAGAAATTGAGTGAATGTGTCACTAGCACCCTAGTTCTGATTAGATCAATGTCTTTTATTGCTTACTATTCTTGTACTACATTGCTGTCCTCTGTGATTGCAAGGGGTTGACCTTGAATGGGAGTCAGACATCCACTCATCCACGCTCTTATTTCCATCTGCAAGAGGACAAGAGGAGAGAATAGAATGAAAAGCATGTGAGTCAAGGCAAGGACAGGAAGACCAGTTGGCAGCTATCATCGGGGACAAAATGAAATCAGCCTGGGGAAAATTAATTTAATTTGGTCCAAATTAAAATAGGTTTAGATGGTCAGAAAAAAAAAGGAAAGTAAAACAATTTCTTCCCACCTCCCCATGTTTCCTCAAGCTTTGCTTCTTCATTGTTGATTTCTTTTAGAGGAGAAGAAGCTAAATGACTTCTTGTCTCCTCTCTTCTTGTTTCTTGTCAGCTGTAGACAATGCAAGAGAGAGAAGGATCTTAATTCATGATGGCATAATGCTCTCTAGGCTCACTAGGTTTTCCTTCAGCCATGTTTACCACAACAGAGATATCCTTTGCACAGCCTTTTCTGCTGGCTAATATGCTCTTCCTCATACATCTGTGTTTATTTCAAACTGAGAAACGGAGAACCATGTAATCTTTCAGCTACAGATGACAGAAAATCAGATGCCGAGTTTTAGCTACAAAGAAGGCTGATACTGAAGATAAGCATTTTGGATATGGTATGTGAATAAATGTTTCATATTCTAATGCTTAAGATAGTCACTAAAAACTGTCTTACTAGTATTTTCTAATTCTGCATTATTTTCAAATAAATGCATTTTGATTTTTCTTTAAAATTGTTCATTAAAATGTATATGATTATCCTTAATTATTCTATTATTTATTTGAATTTTTCTCATTCATCAATATTTCTTAATTAGAAGGGTTATTTTATTCCCTTGGTAGGTGTTTCAAGATGTAAAATTTATTTCCCATTTCAGCCAAAATTTTTCTTATTAACTATAGAATTGATTCTAATTTCAGTGTCTCAGCATCTGTTTTTTCTGACAATATGCTTAAAAAGCTTTGCAGTTTACAAAAATTTTTAGAAAGAAGTATAAAGTTAGATGAGTAAATAAATGGAACTGTGATTGAGGATTTTCTCAGCTGTAGTTTAATACTGTGGCAATAAACATTGTGTAAAAAATCTAGTCATTATTCCCTTGAATAAACAGAAACACCTGTTCTCATAAACAAAGAAAATCAAGCTATTTTTAGTAGTTGTATCTATTTATCCTTTACTATTGGACTGTGCCACTTCCTAGAATCTGAGTCTCACAATGATATTCTATACTTTTTAAAAGGGTTTCCATTTATTTTCATGTTTCATATAAACTCTATCCAGGAATGCTTTTTTGACACTTAAGGTGTTCTTTCCAAAGATATAACAAAGCCACAGAAGAGGAATCATTAAAGAAAAAAACCCAAACAAACCAAACAATTAAAAAAAAAAAAATCCCACTACCCCCAAACCCTCAAATCTCAACAGTTATTTGGGAGAATATTTATTTCTGAGTTGTACTCACTATGGGTACTATGCTAAAATTCACCATCTTATTTACTCAAAGTTAAGGTGAAATCCAAGTGAAAGTTGCAATATGTAACATATTTTGTGTGCCTTATCTTTGTATTGTGATAATGAATAGATTATTTAAAATGTCATTTTAAAAAGGGTCTTTTTTCTGTAGCCTTTTGCTGTGTCCACTGAAAAGGCTGCATAATTTCTCTTTTCTAGAAAGAAGACTGTACATGTAAAACTTTGCATTTTGGTTAAACAACCTGACAGAAAAAGTAGCAAAGAGCCCGCTGTCTTATGACCAACAGTCCATATTTGCAGTGAATCTTTTTTTGGTAGGTTATAAGCTCCTCTTTTTTCCTGGTGCTGAAACAAGGACCTGCCTCACAGCATCACTCTTGCCTGAGATAGGGAGGGACTTTAGCTATGAAGTAAACCCAAGGTGGGTTCAGTGTGTTTGACACTAAAGTGTTTAGGTGCTTTTGCTATGAAATAAAAATAAGGTGGAACAACATGGTCTACATGCCCATGAAAATACACCCTAGTCACAGAAAAATGTAAGTTGGCAAGGACCTCTGGAAGTTGTTTGGTCTAACTTTGAAAGGCAGAAGGGCTATTATCAAAACTAAATCAGATTGCACGGGGCATTGTCCAACCAGTTCCTTCAGCTTCTCATTGTACACCATGCTCTGTGCCTCTGGCTGTCTTGGTAAACCTCTGCTGTGCTCTTTTCAGTTTATCCATGCCACTCCTCTACTAATACAACGATTTAAGAAGGTATCAAGTAAAATGCCATACACAGCATATGTAATCCTCCCTATTCCAAAAACATATGCATAGCATTTTGCTTTTCAGTTATCCTTCATGCACTGTTCTCTCAGATGTAAGCAATTCTGGCTGAAAGTAATCATTATGTAAAATTACCTTTCACATTTCATATGAGCAGATATAAGTGTTTACTTTGTGCCTGCATTTTGTGCCCTTTAGGTGTTATATAATTTGACATTCACATAGATACAAATGTTATGTTTTCACAGACAAGCTCTTGGTGGGAAGGTAGGTTGGGATGACAAAATGTATCCCCCAATACATGGCAAACAGTTTGAACAGCAGCAGTGGCTTCTATTCTTGTAGGTGGATTAGTGTTCAAAGTGTCTGTGTACAATGCACTTGGGCAGTTTTGTCTTAGGATTTTGTTATTCCCACTTCTGTGACTCCTCAATAAGTACTTATTCTATTGTGCTGGTTTTGACTGGGGTGGAATTAATTTTCTTCATAGTAGCTAGTATGGGGCTGTATTTTGGATTTGTGCTGAAAACAGGAATGAGAACACAGGGATAATTTTGCTGTTGCTGAACAGAGATTACACAGAGCCAAGGCCTTTTCTACTTCTTATATTGCCCCACCAGTGAATAGTCTGGGGATGTGCAAGAATTTGAGAGGGGACACAACTGGGACAGGTGACCCCAGCTGACTCAAGGGATATTCCAGACCATATGGCATCACGTTCAGTATATAAAGCTGAGGGAAGGAGGGACGAGGATGTTCAGAGTGATGGTGTTTTTCTTCCCAAGTAGCTGTTACACCTGATAGAGCCCTGCTGTCCTGGGGATGGCTGAGCACCTGCCTGCCCATGGGAAGTGGTGAATGAAGCCCTTGTTTTTCTTTATCTACTCTATCTGTCTTTATCTCAACCCACAGGTTCTCTCATATTTTACTCTTCTGATTCTCTCCCACATCCCACACAGGGATAGTAAGCAAATGGCTGCTTGATGTTTCATTGCTGGCTGGAGTCAAACATGACATCTCTATAGCCAATGCCTTACTTTCATTTATCAGGCACAGCATAACACCATTTCTCATCTCTCATTCCTCTGGGACACTCACAGAGTCTGATATAGGTTTTTGCACTGAGCTGAATTATCTCTCCGCTACACATCCCCAAATCAGCTTTTAAACAAATCTTTCTCACACAGCAATAGATGACATATATCCAGGAAGACTTACTAAAGAACCTAAAAGCTTCAAGGCAAAGCGTGGCAGTAACAATGCATTTCCCCTGTGCTGTGCTCCGGCTCAAACCTCGGCTGCCGGCTGAAGGGCAGGGGTTTGATCCCCCGGGCAGTCAGAGGGTGGCAATGTAGGAACACAAGAAAAGCCCAGGCCGATTAGCGGTGGCTGCTGCGGCCGGGAGCCGCCGGCTTTCCCGACACCGCCACTCTCGCCCCTTTGTTTGCCACCGGCACACGCGGCTTCCAGCGAAAGCAGGCAGGGTGGTCCCAAGGAAACACCGCGCTCCGTGTGGGGCTGTGTCGGACGCAGAAACCCTTCCAGACAGACGAGCCCGCTGCCCGTAGTTGCAGCTCGCCGTGCCTGGGGCAGTGTGGGCTCGGGCCAGGCACGGCACGGGCAGCGGAGCGGGCGGCCCGGCGGGGCGCTGCCGGGGCCGCGGGGCTGCCATCGCTGCCCCTGCGGCCCTCAGAGCCTGCCAGCGCTGCCTGCACCGCCTCTGTGGCTCCACCGACAGCGGCAGCGCTTGCAGGTCGATGTCTGTTGTAACAAAACAAGGCAGAAACTGTCCAAGAGTGCTGCTGACTCCTTTTAACGCCACCCTTTCTTCCTTTGCTCATAACTAAACTCTCTCTCCTCTAACTACCTGTGCAGCCGTGCATGGTCCCGGTGCTCCCAGTCTCCAGGTGTTCCCAGAAGTGCCTTCCTCCTGACCCTCACGGTTACTGGGCTTAGGTACCTTCTTACTTGTTTTCAACAAAATATTCCCGTGTTGGGCAGTGTGACAACTCAGGTGACAAGGACTGAAATACACTGCTTTGTGCTAATTTGGCGGGAAGGATTAAACTACATCTTACTTTACCAGGACAAGGAATACCTAGGAAAATAAGTGCTTTCTGTTGTCCATTACTACAGGTGTGCAAGATATTGACAGTGTACAAGCTGGACAGACAAAACTGCCATATCCCCCTGTAAATAATTGCTACGTTTGCCTTTTAAAGTAAAAATGATCTTTCCTTGTCCTGACTTCTGCTGGTAGGGTTTGTATCCGTAGACACTGCTAAGGTACTGGAGTGGCTGAGGGGAACATCTGCAAGGAGCACCTGTAGGGCTGGAATAGGTTTTCTTGTCAGAACCCTGTGGCCCGGTGCAGAGAGAGAGTTCTCTTTCACAGACTAAAGCAAGAGAAATGTTCACTTATGTTTTTGGAGTACCTGTAATTGTGTAAAAATATTTGTTTCAGACCTGTAGCATTATGACTGTTATTCTTCTCCCACTAGGTCTGAAGTTCAGTGCCTAGTGAGATGAGTAATTATTCACTTTAGTATCTCTTTTGGTGGGTAAGAAAAATTTTGTTGACAAAGAAAAATTTTGTTGCTACAGGATTTTCTTCTGAGCAAGTTCTGTCATTTCTGGACTTACAGAAGGGCTTGCAAGAGGAAAGAGTCTAGTGCCATTTTGACCATACCATCTTATCTTTTGTTTTTGAATAGTATATATATGTTGGACAAAAAAAGATACAAATATAAAGGGAATTTTTTACAAAATCTTGCAATAAGTTCATATATTAAAATGTATTCCTTCCTCAGTCATTTTACTGTCGTCATTTCACGTGCCACGTCTAATTTGTAGGGTGAGATCTCTTGGAACAGTGACTCATCTTTTCCTTATAAAGCACCATGCACACAGAACTGTATTAATAAAGGAATAATAATGGGATCTGCTCATCTCTTAGAGACAGGGGCAGAGATAACTGATTCTGTGTCAGATGCCAATAAGGTTGCAGTATAGTTCGTGTTGTATCTTGGATAAAGCTGGGGACTGATAATGCAAGGACTATAGAGTACAGAGGTCCATGGATGCAGACTCAAAGCAATTGGGTCTTAAAATAGAAATCAAGGGTCAGGACCTCCAAAGAAGAGGCACCATCAGTGCAAGCAATTTGCATTATATTCAGCTGAGATTCTCAATATGACTGGCAAGAAATCATGGCCTAAAACATGGTAGATCTCATGAGATAATGCAATAGTGCTATTTCACTGAATAAGGAGAGCACATAAAAACAGTTATCTCTCAAAGAAATTAATTTCACTCCTGAATGTGGAAATGAATTTCTTTGCTACTGAGAGATCATTCTACATTAATAGTTAACCTTGGATAAATGTGGTAAGTTTGCAATTCTTATTTCCTGAACCTTCTGCTGATTATCTCAGGCATGAAGTTATAAATTTATTGAGAAGGGTGTGGGAAAGATACAGTCCGGTGCTTCTCAACAATAAAACAGAGTTTGAATACTAACTATAAGATGCTTAAACCACAGTCTCTTCCTACTCTTACATATATACTACTACAGTAGGGTGCTATTGGCATAGTATGCCAGTACTTAATGTTTGAAGCAATAAATACAGAGTGCTTTTAAATAATTGATATGAACAGATTCCAGACAAACTAGTTCACACATTTTCATTCTTGAACAATAAAATCCTTAGCAGATGCTCATAATTAAGGATATAGGTATTTTAAAATAGAGTAAAATCCTGATATTCATTCTCAGATCTATCATATTAACATAATTATCTGCTTTAGTTTAGGGTGATCCTGAAAAACTTCCCCATTTCTTTAGTTAGTTCAGATATTTATAGCTTAAGCAAAATAGAATATGACAGAAGAGTGGACAAGCTGTTTACATCGGCTAAAGAAATAATTATCAGATTATTCATGGCACTTTAAAGAGTAGGAATGATAAGCCCAGCCATCGTAATGTGATTAGCTAATGTTGGTTAAGCATTGCAGAGACAGAAAGAACTCTACAAAGGTTAAGCATTATTATTATCACTGTTAATTCAAAGTGATGGAAAGCACAGTGAAACCTCTTACCATGTGCTGTGTAAAGCTTGCAGAAACTGAAATTTAGAACTGAGGGATGGGATAAAGAGCATTACCAGCTGGTGAGCTCTTTCTCTTTGTTGCTTGCTGAGGTCTGAGAAGCTGGCCATTT
Source organism: Buphagus erythrorhynchus (assembly GCA_013400855.1). NCBI lineage: Eukaryota > Metazoa > Chordata > Aves > Passeriformes > Sturnidae > Buphagus > Buphagus erythrorhynchus. The sequence continues at coordinate 112,416 of VZTT01011098.1, read as the reverse complement.
GAAAAGATACCTCACAGACAGTGACAAAGACACAGAATCCATCACAGTAAGAGGGACGGGTGTGGGTCAAACTGTGTGCAGACTGAATCCCTCCACCCGCCCTGTGGGCTGTCAAGTGCCCTACAAGGAGCAGCAACTCTGAGAGCTGCAGGTTGCCACTCACGGCACTCCTTGGTCCTGGTGAGCCTTTGGACATAATCCATGTGGGCATAACCATCCTGGAAACATTTCTTTGGCTGCAGCCGTGTATTTCTGAGCAATTCTGCATTTATGCCATAGATTGTTGCCTTAGGAAATGGAAAAAGCAACAAACTGTTGCTATACTAAATGCTAATTCTAATACTAATATTACTAATTAATCACTTCACATTATTGATATATTTTTCTGTTTGTATTTAAAAATATAATTGAAATAAAATTATTTGACATATATGACTGTAGAAAGAATGCATACTTTGATAGAAATTAATTCTGTCAAGTATTTAAACTTCTTCTTCCATGCTAAATGTCTCTCTTATGAACAGCATTGGACAAAGGTCCAGTCTTTCAGAAAAATCTATTAAGAAACCAATGCTAATGAATGAAGACACAGTTAGGAATCAGAGATGATCTTAAAACATGAGTGCAAGTTCAGATGAAAATGTTTCTTGACCAGTGTCTATACAACCGGTAAACTTCTATATTTTAATATTTCTGGAATGTATTTTCAAAGAACCTGAAGGTACCTGGTCCAGCTGGGTTGGGAGGCTACATTTGCTCTTCAGACTTAATGTCTGAATCTGTGCTAAAGTGGGCATTTATAGTGTTTTGCAGATTCACTAACTAGAGAAATTGGCCATTCCAAAGTATTATGAATCTGACATACTGGGGAGGAGAAGCAAAGAGATGAAGTCACAGAGGGAGGAGAAAGCAATAAAAAGAGGACTGTTGGAAATCTGATTTACCATGTGATATTTGGAGCCTACTGGTGAGTCTTACCACTGACTTCAGACCTTTTGGTTCATTGGGAGCTGACATTCAGAATAACAGTATTATAATGGCTCTTAAAAGATCTCTGAGAGAAAATCTGAAGTGATTCAGAGTATGATTCAGTTATATTGATAGCAAAACATTAGCAGTAGCTAAACATGACAGATACAGTGTGTACAGAGACAGCCAAGCCAAGTTTAAATTGGAGTTTTGAGCATGCATTTGTGATTTAGTCATCTAAATAACAGGATAACAGGCTGTGAGCTGTGAGAAATCAGTCTTAAATGAAGGACATTGCATTATCTCCTCTGTGCATGTTCCCAAAGGTACAAAATGTTTGTCCTCTTGAAATTAACTGTTGTCAGTTTTGGGGTGTGATTCAGACTAATATTTAAAAGATTATCTCTGTCATTGTTTGCCAGCTAATTTGTATTATGAGAACTGAATTTAATTTAACTCAAGCTTCCTCTGTGTTACAGAATTTGGCACGCATGCTTCTGCTGATTCATCACCTGCGATAACAAATTTGAGCTGCAGGAGCACCACAGGTCAAAGAGTCTGTACCAGCACTGCATGCCCTCACAATTTGCACTTTTGCTGGTAAAAGACCATGTAGGTCTTTTATCACCTTTTGATGCAATGCACTATGGGATGTGAAGTAATGTATCACAAGAAAAGCAGGTCTCACCACAGGCACAGTGGGTAGAGTTTTCAGTTTTTCTATGTGGCACAAATGAGGAATTTAGAACATAAAACATGGGGGAAATAGTGAGAAGTAGACAATCTCCTTCCCAATGTGTCATTCTGGCACATTCTCTTCTCTTATGTCTGTCACATCTGTCCCCGGTCCAAGTGTCCCCAGTCGCTGGTGGTACCTGTGTCAATTGACATGCCACTAGCTTGGATTTCAAAGAGCTGCCCAGTAAAAGAATATCCATTCTGGTGGTGAACCATGCTATCAGTTTTTAGTTATGTCCTGGCCTGCTGAAATAATGAAACTTGTGGAGAAGGAATTGCCTGGCAAGGAAGAGAAAGGGTGCTGCCACAAAGATCTAAAACTTGAAGTCATTTGTGAAGCTGTTCATTTGCCACCTGAACTTTATTAACTGATTTGGTTCATCTGAAGACATTTCCATATATTTGTGGATCTAAAGCAAACAACAGAAGCTGCAAAATCTTCCCATATGAAAGGCAACTTTTCCAAATACAGACAAAAAGATAAGAAGAAGCTGCCAGTGAGTCACCAGGAAAATTCCCATCAAACTCCATGACTTTGGACAGTGGTTGAAGGGGTGGTTGTAGTAGGCAGAAAGCAGAACAGCAAGGTCGTGACAGTGGGATAGTGGGAGGTGGAAGAGTTGTCCACCAACTTTGGAAGCTCAATATTGGACCACAAGCAGAGTTTACTGTGATGCTGGATAATGGTGGAATGCATTTCCATTAAAGTATCAAGAACACATTATTCTTGAAGCTGGTCACAGGGACCCTGGTGTGTCAGGATGCCTGAGTTAAGTTTCTTGCATATCTAGATAGACATGACCAGTTTGGTAACTCTCCTGGAAGCCATTTATTTCTTAATTAGAAATTATATAAAAGTGTTCAAGAGTACTATGAACCTTGAGAGTCTAGACAAATAAAACAATTATATGGAATGAAAGAGGCCAAACTGGGTTATTAAAACACAGTATCTAAACTGTTGCTAAGATATAGACAGGCCATTCATTGATAGTATGTTGCCTTTTCTTTACAGGACCATCCATCTATCCCAGGATGCAAATTGATCATTGCATTATCTGTTCCACTGAAAGCTTTACAAGGCCACCCTCACAGCGAACAAGAGAGACAATTAGTAGGAGCACATATTTTTTTGATTTAACTTGTATTTTTTATTAATACTAAGTTGCTATTGAAAAGTGAGGTAAAGACCGGTCTGCCTGTTAGAGGAACTTGCTAATGAACATCGGGCATTGCATGTTAAACAAGCCTGCTTCTTCATTACAATGTAGAGGGGAGCTTGGAGAAGCACTCAGGACCCTGAGAAAGAAAGACTACATGTATACCAATAAAATGATAAATTCTGGTGTTCCTAAACTCTGCAGCCAGAGTAAACAGAATAATAGCAATATATAACATTCTTAAAATAAACATCTCCATCCAAACCACCCCCATGCCAGGAGAGTCTACTGTTTGGTAGAGGTGCCATCCCATGGACCATACTGGTGGTATAGCAAGATGCAGAGGAGCAGATTCCTGTTCTTGGAACTTCTCTTTGAACTGTTTACTCTACTGGCGAGATACTATCAAAGAGTGCAGAAACTTCTGAAGCTTGTTTCCACTGCTATTTCCTTGGTGTAGCTATGGCAGGACGATTTTGGATCCAAATACTTGTCCTTCTTTGTTGTTCTGTAAGAGTGGGTCCAGTTGCCCTTTTCACATGAAGTTTTTTCCTGAATGCTTTTCTCTTCTATCATCTTTCTCTCTCTTTGTTGTCCTGGGTTCTCAGTAAAAAGAGCCCCTCTGATAAAAGTCAGCTTCTCTGTTCTTTGGTTTGGAGGTTATCCTATTGTGTGTGTGTGTGTGTGTGTGTGTGTGTGTGTGTGTACCTCCCCAGAGAAAAACAGGTTTTCCATTGGGCATTCTCTTTAGTTCAAGCACTGTTCATCCACTGCTAATGACATTTTTGTTTGTGCTGTAACATTTTCCAAAAGGGTGGGGAGAGGTGTTGGAAAATCTTCTGATGGCTAGCTGTGTATTGAAGTGTTTAATGACACAGCAGTTTCATAACAAGGATTGGGATTATTTACATTACCTAACAAATTCCCCTAAACAGCAGGCTCATGGTCTAACACTCACATGGCCTAATCCTGGCTTAAAGAGCAGCTCTTCATTCTGTTCACCAAAATGTTCTTTCATTGTTTAATTTGAAAATTTTAGCTATCTTGTTTTAAATAAACGTGTTCAAGTGGCATTTCACTGAGAAATATTGAGCCAGTACATCTTGAGTTTGCCATGTTTTGGTAGCAGGGGGGCTGTAGGAGCAGCTTCCGTTAGAAGATTCCAGAAGCTTCCCATTTGTCCAATGAGGCCAATGTCAGCCAGAAACAAGACAGACCTGCTACTGGCCAAAGCTGAGCTCTTCCACTGGAGAGGAAGAGGTGGAGAAATTGGGAATGAATTTGAGCTCAGAAAGAAGGGAAGCACAGAGGAGGATGTTTTAAGATTTATTTTTCATTCTCATTATATTGGTCTGATTTGATTGTTAATGAATTAAGCTAATTTCCCCACATAGAGTTTGTTTTGCCCATGACAGTAAGTGGTGAGGGTTCTCTCCCTGTCTTCATTTCTACTCATGAGCCTTTCATTATATTTTCTCTCCTCTGTCCAGCTGAGGAAGGGAGTGACACAGTGGTTTTGGTGGACACTTGGCATCTAGTCAAGGTCAATGCACCACACAGGAGCACAAAGAATACCAGCTTCTACCAGCTAACAGACAGCTTCCAGAAGCATGAAAGATTTATCTTCTTTGATAATGAAAGAAGAAATTTCTTGTGCAAATTGATTTCCCACAAATGAGGATCTTGATGTTGATACATAACTCTGATGGCCAATCAGATAAATAAGCATTTTTATTTAGTACAGACATGATGTTACAGCATTTGAGTAATAGTCGTAATGAACATGTATGTGTAGTTTTGTAAGAAAATGTGATGAAAATTCTCAAATATCACATTAAACTAACATGGATCTAAATTATATAATTAAATCCTGGGTCTTCATCTTCTGTGAAAAAACATGAGTGGCCCAGGTTAGGAATATGAGCAAAAATACAGTTTGTGTTCTTGGGATTTCTTCCCCACCAATGTTGAGTGAATTCCACACTGCTCTTCAGCACTTTTTCCATTTTCTTTGTGTGAAGAGTGCCTTTGCAGCAGCTGGATCCAGCTCTAATCCTCTGAGGTTCTCTGAATTGGAACCACTGCTGTGCAGCATTACACATGCAGTGAGCTGCCAGTGTGGGATCTGCAGACTCCAGAGCAAAGAATATGTAGAACTCCTTGTACTGCTTACACACATTATTTGTTTGACTAACCCATAATGCTGAACAAGTTTTCTTTAAATGCAGCAGTTTGGTTTAGGCCCTATGGGTTTTTTTTCCTCCTTGAATGGTTTATTATTGAAATCAGTGGTTTGCATTCAGTTTAAAAACAAGCAGTGGAATAGGTCACAATCTCTTTTCCACACAGCAGTTTTGCAGACTTCTTTCACTATATAAGGAAAGTAGTCTTATTGATCATTTCCAGGAGGAAGGTGGATAATGGTTTTACTTCCAGCCAAATCTCCATTTCTTCTGTGCCAAGTATGATATAGGGTAAATTACAAAGGGTAGTAAGATTTTGCTTTTCTCTGGCAGAACAGACAATGATTAATGCAAAATTATTTTAAATGATGCTGAGTGTCCTGCAACAGTAGATTCAGCACCTCACACATTTTGGTTGTCTATAAAAATTTAAAACGACCCAGTTAAAAAAACCCCTCATAAGGTCAGACTCTTAGTATGTAGATAGTGGATTTATGCTCTTTAGAGCAAGAATCTGTTTCTATTCTAAATCTAGTTGAAATTCACAAAGCACATCATGATGTATGTTTTCAGCCAAGAAAGCTAAGGGACAGGTAAAATAATTATACATTACACAAAGATTTTATAGGATTGAAGATTGAATATATAGAAGGCATGAAATCTGAAAAGCCTTACTGCTAAGGTAATGGACTACAATACTCAACATTTCCAATTCTTCATTTTTAAGAAATTTTATATTTTTTTGTGCATTTCTGTATTGCTTAATACCAAAATATCTCCAAAAGGATTCATATTAAAAACATTTTAAGAGCAATAATAATAACACCAATATTAAGGTTGAGGCAACACAGAAGAAATATTGCAAAGGTGACAGTTATTAAGATGTTTCACAGATTCATGTCATCTTCAGATCATTTTCTCCACCACTTCAGAGAAGTAAAACAGAAGCCCAAATGCAGTGACAAATAACAAACAACAGTAAGATGATCTATTTGTACTTGCAGATCTGTTCTGCAATAGATCATTTTCAGGTTTAACTTTGCTCCAATAAAATGGGAAATACGAAAAATAAATAGGATTCAACTTTCTGTGCAAAATTACAGCATTTAGGCACCGGCCTGCATGGGTTTACAGCTTCCCTTGAGAGCCTGCATAATCTGCCTCCTGTGGCTTCTTCCCATACTCAGGCTTTCAGGAGGAAATATTCCTCCCTCCTTCCTCCTTCTGTCCCGCAGCTGAGGGTCCCTGCAGTTGTATCAAACAGAGACCCATGGGTACCAGCCTGTGCAAGGCACTCAGTTTTTGATGGATACAAATAGTTTTTAAAAGTTCACTGTTTCCTTGTGGGGACTGAAATATCCCAGAGAACAGATCATACACTGTTTGTTATAAAGCTTTTAAGGAAAACAGGGGAAGTCTTGAAAAGCTCTAGTGGCAAAAATTCAAACAATTTTTCTTGAATTCAAGTAGCAAAACCTCTGTGCTTTGCTTTGAAATTGTACTGGGAGTACAGATAAATTCTCATCTACAATAGACCTGAATCTATGTTATATATGACTACACTTCTTATTTTTTGGTCTATTATTTCCCTCATTGATATGATGGCAACTTAAGCAAGGAGTTTTCATAGGCTGTGTATCAGTTGGCTCTGTAAATACAATTTGCATTGAGGTGCTAAGGTGGACTTGCACTTCAGGGTTAGGAAGCATCAGGGTTAGGAAGATTACTCTTGTGTGCCCATTGCCTGTGTGAAAACGTGACTGCCAAGGAATTCTGCTGGGAGAAGCAATTACTGTGTTCAGAAAAATGATCAAGACTTGGAAGAGCTCTGAAAACTGCTGAAAAGAATATGGGTTTATAATCAGTTGTCCCTTCAACTGTGGGTGGCAGCAGTGTCCAGGCAGAGGGAATTATTTTTGGAAGCCTCCCCCAGGGCTTTGACCTCCACTGAGTGTTTCAGGAAGAGGCAGCATTAATTGCTGCCCCAAGACTGTGAGGCTGAGCTCACAACAGGCAAACACATTACTTTGTAAATGAAGGATTAAGTCAGAAAACCTTGCTAATAACCTACTTCAGAAACTCCATAATCACTGTGGTGTGATGGTGAGTAATTTGCAGTGTTTGTAAGCATGGGTTCAGTGGCCCTAATTGACTCAGTTTCCTATTCTGGATAGCTGTGCTGATACTTTGAGTCATTCTGTAAGATACCCTTTAAGTAGTGCTCCATGTGTCGTGGCACATGTGGCATTCCTGACTTCCACTTCTAGCTTTCCTTGTTTGGACGATTTATGGGCTTGTGTAAATCAGTCTCAAACATAAGTGGGTGCCTGTCCTTTGCTGATTCATGCTCCCTCCATTGTAAGCAGAGTTATGCCCTTGGACAGTCTCCATAATTCACAGGCTTTGCCTGCCTTGAATTTGAATATGAAGAGAAGAGTGTAGTTTTGCAGGGATGTTCAGCTCCAGCCAATACTTTTATATTTTGTCTGCCTGAAAAGCAATATTTTATGAATAAGCAGGTTTACAAAGCACAGCTTCTGGGGTAGAATCAGCATTCCCACTTGTCCTGCTGGTAAATAATTGCAGAACAACTGGGGAAAGTTGAAATGAGCTGAAAGTGAAGATATCCCTGATTCACCCGCTCCAACACAACATATGCAAAAACACTTGAAGGTCACCTTTAAAGATTCAAGTTCTGTTTAACTGTGCTTTCACATGCTGGTATCTAATAATGATTAAAACACATTGACAATGACATTTTTGCAAGGACACTATGAAAGGACAAGGCAGTATATGAAACAAGTATTTTATAGTGAACACCAAATTCCTGCAATTGTAATGAACACTGCATGCAATGAATGATCCACAGAGTACTCTATGCTTTCCAGATATAAAATGTAAATAGATCTTTTAAAAGTGTTTGAGGGTTTCAAACTCATTGAGGGGATTTCCCTCATTAGCTTTGGAAATCTCAACCACTGTGTTTGAATCATGTAGTTTAATCCAAAGATATGCTTCCTAACATTTCTCCCCAGACTCAGTGGAGCTGGCTGTGACACAGGAGGATAAGATGGTTTAGTCATGGTTTTTCGTTGAATCAACTCCTCTCCTGTACAGGAGCATTGACCTTTTACTTCTAAGACTTGCTGAAATCACCAGACCTCAGAGTCTTCTCAGAAGAGCACAAGAATGAAAAATAGTGTAGAATCAGCTTAACAAACTTGAGTAACAGGAATAGTTTGCAAAAGCACTGTTACCTAAAATGAGAAACCTAATGTCAACTGCAAACTAGATTGTGAAAGTTTCTTTCTTCCTCTGCTGAAAGCAATTAAAGTGAACTGGACAGGGGAAAGGAACAGTCTAAACTGGACTTACTACTCCTCATGTATAGAGGGTTGGAAGTTTTCAGAAATGTACTATATGACTCATACACTTCTCACGAGGAGTTCAATGTAAAATGCCTATTGACAGCAGTGGGAACAGTGTGAAATTCTACCCTACAATTTATTGATATGATCTCCCTGCAAAGAACAGAACAAAGACCCAGCTCCCACGCTAGACAGTTCACAGCCTTAACACAGCAAATGAAAGGTGAGAGTTGCAAAGGAGAATGATGAGGCAGTGAAAAAACTGTAGTAGTAAAATATTAGTGTCCCACTTGTGCTGTATTCACACATTGTGAGGTTTTGAAGTGTTTTGATTTTCATTTCATTTTACTTGTTTAACCCTCATCAATTGATGGGTAGAGTTTTACATCATTATTTTGAGAAAATTTCAAGTTTCTACCTAGTGAAATCATTTGAGTTAATATTTGATTAATGGGGAATTCAGCCATGAATTAACAGTGCATCTCAAATCCCATATCCCTCCTCTAACCTTATTCTATGGAAGAGTGAATTTCAAACCATTGTACACACTCCATAATTTATCCAGAAGTCCTTGTTAAACTCTTGCAAAACAGAAGTTAATCACATAAGATTAAGAGAGAAATAATATAAAGGAAAGAAAATAAAATATTTAAAACATATTAAAAAAACACCAAGGTTTAGATACTCTCCTACTGATATTGAACACTAGAATTTTAAAGGAGACACTGAGAAGTATCTATCAGGCACATTATGTGAAGGTATGTGGTAAATGTCTTCTCACTTAGGAGTCAGTCAGTGACCACAAAACACCTCTTCAAAGGAGATGCTGTAATTCAGCACTTCCTATCCGATCCTATCCTATCCTATCCTATCCTATCCTATCCTATCCTATCCTATCCTATCCTATCCTATCCTATCCTATCCTATCCTATCCTATCCTATCCTATCCTATCCTATCCTATCCTATCCTGCCATATGCCACTTTAAGGGAGGCTCTGAGCAGCTCTTGACAGCTCTTTGCAGAACTGTATGTGAACATCTGTTTTAGCTCATTTACAAGTGATTTAGTTTGGCTCTTCAGCTGTGCTCTTTAGGGGTCAAATGTTTAATTGTGTTCAGAGAGTTAGCTTCATTCATTTTCATGAATGTAAGGTGCCTTGCATTAACTAGGAACTGGACCTGACCATAGGGTTCCAAAACAGCTCTTAACTTCTTGGGATAGAAGTGGTAATAAAAATCTTACAAGAAAATGTCTGAGAGCAATTCTATTGTCTGAGCTACTAACCATAGCAGGTTTAGACTTGTCAGGGAGAGACAACTGCAATCTTGACAAGGGAGACCTTCCAGTAAACAGATTTTGATGGTTATGGTACTACTTTGTTTCTATCTTTCCTATCCTAAAAACAGGACAGTTGTTTTTACCTACATCCAGAAAAATCTGATAAATAACAAGTTAAGCTGGAATTTTCTGTCAGCTGTGAAGACACGTGGATTAACCTTAACCCAACTCAAAACTTGAAAATGTGTGATGGAAACATGATATTAATTTTTTGCTTGCTTTAAGAGATTTGCAATATCTATGGTGATAGAGGGTGAGGGAAGAAAATGTTGTTAATTGATAGTTTTATCAATAGAATGGTTAACGATAACCTGTGAGCCAGATGCAAGCTAACCAGAAGAGAAATTTTGAAAAATGTTTCTCCCTTTTTGATTTATTTCTGAAATGGCAACTAAAGAAAGTAATTTCTCACTGTATTTCTCTCTCCCTCTATCTTTTTTTTTTTCCTCATTACACTCTTGTTGTGGATAATTCTTGTGGGCAGCTTCAACAAACCTGCAGTTTTCTTTTCTCATGTGCCTAAATAAAAGTGTAATGTGTAAATATCTGTATGTATTATTGGGTGCCTTTGGTCTGTGAAGAGTTACATGTGTGGGAGTGCAGTGTTTAAAGGGCTTGCCAGAATCTCATCATTCCCAATTAGTCAGAAAAATTGGCATAACTATGGCTCAATTAAATTTATGAACCAAAGAAACTTCCTCATGCCTTTACTTCTACTCTTTGTGGAAGGAAAGTGCCGGTTTAAGGATAGCTTGTAAAACATATTTGTAAAAAGTAGCCTTTTTTATTTTCTATTTTCTATTTGTTTCATCACCTTCAAGCTGAGTTCTAATCATAAACATTAAGAGATGTGGTAGAAGAAGTGCCCAGAAGTCTGCACACTTGCTAGAGTCACCTGATACTCACCGTGGGGACATGTTCTCTTCATGGAGCAAACGATGCCTGACTCAGAGTGCCCAAGAAAGACAACAAAAATATTTAGATCTCATACAACATGTTTGGGGAGTTGGGGAAGAATGCTTTCCTGACCACAGATTTGGCAATCAGTTCACTTCGTATATATGAGCAAAGAATTGCTATATTTACAAGCAACTCATTTATACCCCAAGGTACTGTGTCTGGGTAATTTTCCATTCCCATTTTCCCCTTTTTTGTTAGTTTTAGTGAGTCAGTCCATTTGCTTCCAGTGGCACAGAATTTAAAGCCTAGTCTTTAAGGACTTGATATCCTTAAGCACTCAGGCAGTAGCATTTGCATGTGGGACTTGGGTCTCCTAAGCATAGCCATTTCCAAAGGAGACCTTGTCACAAACTCTGATTATTCTCAGTGAAGAAAATAATAAAAAAAAAATTATATTAATCCAAAGGGAAACTCATGCCTTTCTAAGATTTTAGGAGAGATATAACTACTTTCCCTGCTCAAGATCCCTGTCACTCACTTCTGGTTGTATTGCAGTTACTAAGAGCAGATGCATGATTTTCTGATGGCTACTGGTACTGGATGAGCCCCATCCTCTTTCTTATATTCTAAGTGCTGTGGAGTCTAATCAGAGTGACTGATGAACCGTCCTGACTGAGCAGTGAGTTAACATCTTTACTCATTTCTCTCTCATGCGACACAGAAATTATTAAACATTCAAATTCCAGCCTGTGGAAACACAGTGCCTGATATTCAGAAAGGACAGCAGCTGATCCAAAGATAAAACTGATCTTTGAGTGGAACAAATTCTGCTCCTTGGTACACTAGTGTAAACCCGGAATAACTACATTAACAACAGTATAAACCAGAAAGGACTTTGGATCAATGTACCAGTACTTTGCTGATATTGTTTACATTGCCAGGAGTGACCATATTTTACTGTTCTTTGTTTGTTTGTCATGCAATAAAACTCTTTTTGCTTCCTAACTCTTTGTGTTTCCCAGTGTAGGTAAGGGAATGAAAGGCCTATATTTATTCAGATGGATTTTTAGAAAAAAAAATTATGAGGAAAAAACCCATCATGAAGAATAAAAACCAAAAATTGGTGTATTTCTCCTCAATGACTTAAAGTATCCTTTCTATAAGAAAGTGGGAGTATTTACTTCTATCTATTAATTTATAGGTAATTGCACATTAAAATTATGGTTACAATAATAAAACATGCAGTTCTTGCTTTTTGTTACTATGTAGCCTTGCATGTATTGTTTTTAAAGGGACTCACTGTGTTCTCAGGGAAGTATGTGTTAAGCCTTTTAGCTTCCAAAAACTTGACAATTAAAAGTACCATCCACTAAGAAAAATTCTTCCACCCTCATCTGAACAGACTTAAATTATGCTGCTGATGGTATTTACAAAATATCTGTGGCAAGTACAGTGTGTCTGTGCTAAAGTCAATGAAGCATACAATGAACAGGACATAGTCACATGAGGCTTGAATTCATTCCAGTTTGTACTCTGGCTTTTTTTTTTTTCTAACTCAGATGATTGCAGTGACCAACATGTGATTTGGAGCAAGGATCACTGGGGTCAGGCCTGCAGAAGCAAGTGGCAGAATGCCTGAGAGCAGTTCAGAGCAGGAGAGTGTGTGCGTGGTAGCTCAGAGGGCATCGCGTGAGGACAGAGCTGAGAGAGGGCGGGTGCAGCTGGGTCTGTCCCATGCCCTGTCATCCTAACAGGGTGTCCTGTCGAGTGGTGAGCACCCCGGGAGAAGACCTGAAACTGGTCACCCTTTGCCACTGAAGGGAGGGGAGCTGTTCCCTTCTCTCAGCTGTTGCAGGGGCATTGTCCTGGATGTGGGTCTGTCCTGTGCCCCTCTCAGGGCAGGGCCCAGTTTCACAATGACCACTCAATTTGCATAGAATTTCCTCGTACTACTTAAATACATTTTGTGTGTACATATGTTTACAAATGCATTATACTAACGTCTATAACTATTTAAATTAACATAGCTTAACACAGAGTCACAATGCTATCACAGTTATGGAAAGAGAGGTCCTTAGGAGCTCTGCTGTTAGACTGTGTGCATGCATTAGACCACAGCTGACTTTAAACCCAGTTCCATGTGTATGTGAGTTGCTCTGCCTGGATTTTGTGCACTGTCAATCCACTGCTCTCTCATTTCATGTGTTGCACAGATCACTGCAGCCTTAACACAGCTTTCTAGGGAAGAGTACTGAAGTGTTTATCAGACAGAAGTCACTGGTCATGTCTCCAGACACACAGAAACTGCAGAAACAGTAATACAGTAATCTTGGGAACAGCTTTGGTGTTTGGATGCTCCCAGGTGAATTGGCAATAAAGATATCTTAAACTACTTCTATCTTTCTGTCTCATCTTATGCTGGGTGCTTCCTGAAAATAAAATTTGAAAGCCACTGAAACCATTTCTCTAGCAACAGTGGCTTTTTTTCCTTTTCCTTTCTTTTCAGAGGCAAAATCTGTTGTCTCATCAAATGTCAATGGTGAAGAATCCTCACCCACATATATGGTAGAAAGGGCACTCAAGTCTAACATTTAGTATAACTACTTAATAGCTCCCCCACATTAGTCAGACCTTGGATGTAGGAAGACTGTTAGTATTTAAAATGAAGTTGCAGCATCCTTGTCATTAAGTTGTCCTTCTGAAGGAAGCCACACTGGAGGTATGGAACATATAAACAAACATAATTTAAGCTGGAGTATTTAGGGAAGTGAAACTAAAGCACAGGTGTACTGACACCTTTCCCTTTCTGTCAAATACTTGTAGAAAATAAATAATCATAGGCAAAGGTCATGGTAATATGAAGGTAAAGACATATCTTTGAGCCCTGAAAAAGTATTAGGTGCAGTAACACTGCATGTCAGGTGGCAAGCAGGCAGATTACCTGTGAGATGGGCTACATGCTTATGCTGAGGTGTAGGAAAGAACAGGGTCATAGAACCAGTAAATGATGGTATAAGCAATCAACATTGGCTCTTATCACTTATATGGGACTAAATTTGTAGAAACCTAAAATCACTTGGCAAGTAGTTACAGTGAATGGCAGCCTGCCTTTGTGTAAGGCTGACAGACATGTCTGACAGTACACTCCACAGAATCACAGAATCACAGAATCACAGAATCACAGAATCTCAGAATCACAGAATCAGAGTCACAGGATGGGTAAGGTTGGAAGGGACCACCTTAGTGTGTCATCTTGTCCAACCTCCCTACTCAACCAGGGTCATCTCAAAGCACATGGCACAGGATTGTGTCCAGACTGTTCTTGAATATCTCCACTGAGTTGGACTCCACAGCCTCTGTGGGCAATCTGTTCCAGTGTGCAGTCACTCGAACAGTAAGGCAGTTCTTCCTCATATTCAGGTGGAGAATAACTTACTTAAGTAATATTAATAACTTACTTAAGTAAGTTATTACTTACAATTACCCTTATGTGCACTTCTACTCCATTTAGGTAACTCATATACTGGGATGATCTTGTGACTAAGAGCGAAGTACTCTCATTTAGGGGATAGGTCATTTTTGGAAGTCTGGCAGCAGTCTCTAATATTGTGCTGCAACTTTACTCTCCCAGCATTCACTTTCAATTAATGAAATGCAAGAGGGATGAACTCTGTGAGATGCATTCAGATTCCATGGAAATACTAAGGGCTTAGATTCCTCTACTTAAAATAAAATTTGGAAAAGGAATATTTTGTTTTAATAGAAATTCACTGTCACCTATTTCTGTTGTTATCTAGCTAAGTGCAGCATTCTTGATGAAGAAATGAGAAGAATTCTAAGCTTTCGTTGAATCTTGAGGCATATAAGGCTTGAAACAAACTAAAATAGAAAAAAAGAAAAAAATATGATACACTGGATCTGTTCAGCAGTGTGGCCTAGCAACTCTATGATGTTGTTGCTGGACACTACATTTGGCAGAAGGGAAGAAATTAATTGAAAATATACTACAGCAACTGTATTTGTATTGCATTCACAGGGTTATGTTCACTCTAGTGTCTAATTTACTAAGAACAGGGTTTTAAAATGAAAAATGTAGTGTAACTTGTTAGCCATAGTTATTGAGCCAAACATTTCCACCACTTCATGGTCATGAAGAAGTAAAATGGTGCAGAAACAGGACAATATGACTTTTTGAATGCTAGTGATAAAAATCTTTTTGTCACTGAGCTGAAAAAAATTATTTTATTAAGCAGGAAATTCTAACTGATAGGAGTGGTTCTTGCAGTAGTTTATTCAATAACTGTAGGTAGGTGACAACTAAAATCCACCAGCTTGAATTAGTGCATTTTTGTGAGATGTCCATTTGTAGCATTTGGCATGTAGAAGGAAAAATTAATTATAAGGTAAATGAGATTCATACTCACTTTAACTTGTTGGTTATATTTATGTGTACATTTATCCTAGTTTTGGAAAGGAGTTAGAGAACTCCATATGGAAACCCCATGTTCACTGTATTGTACACATATTTGTCTGGGCTACACTGACAACTCCTGCTTTGAAAGGCTTGTTTAAAAAGGATGAAGAAAATAAAGTTGTTCCTGGATTTGTTTATTACTAACCCTGGCATTGATATTCATACTGCCCTGCTAACATTTCATACTGTTGTCTTCAATTAAACTTCAGTCCATTATGGATAATGATAGCTAGTCCATCACAGGCATTATTCTCACTTCGACTTGTGTGTTTAGATGTCTTTAGAGCAGTCCATGAGTCTGCAAAGTCTTTTAACAGAATACCAGACAAATTTAAAAAAATCTGTTCGTGGTAAACAAGTACATAGAGCTGATTTAACCAGAACTTTTTGCAGGCTTTAGCAGAAACCACTGGAGATCCACAAGTCTAGAGATGATAGTCCCAGTGCCAGAGTGCTCCAAGGTAAATTGAAATAACATAGTTCCAAGCCCAGTGTTTACTGTTATGGTGCTCTTAATTTGTCAGATGTCTAGCCAGGTGTGAATCAAGTTATTATTTTGCAACAAAAGGGTCTAGGAATTGCATTTTAAACTGCATTCTGGCAAGCTGAAATTAAGATTTCATTACTGTTTCATTCCTGTTTCATCTGACATCTTAGCTGTGATTAAATGCAAGACTTACAAAGCTGAGTGCAACATTTAAACTGTACAAATGAACTCCCTTTAATAGCAATAGGTCTGTAGTTTCAGAGTCCTATTAAATTCATCCAAATTAGTTTCCTAACATGCACCAAATCAATCATGATGTGGAAATGCCACTTATGATTTATTTGGTACAAACACCTCAGACATTGCTATTATAGATTAAATATGCTTAAAAAAAACACACAAAAAAAAAAAAGAAAAAAAAAGAAGAAGAAAAAAATAATTATTGTGGTTTTAAATTACAGCTTCCTTCTGAAGCAATAACATTTACAAGGGGAAATCTTAAAGAACAGAGAATCACAGTTAAGATCTGGACATTGACAAAACTCTTTTTTTCTTATAGATAAAAAATGTGTACATGAAGATGTATGTATTTTTCTCCATTATACCCACCATTATACTCACTTCTAATAGAAGGTGTTGCCCCTTCCCAAAAACCTTGAGTAACCATAACTGCAGTTAAACTAAGTTATTTTCTTCATTTTCCATGACATGAACATCCCAGAGGATGTGCTGGATACTCATGAGAGAAGTTGCCATATTTGCAAATTTACAAACTTACAATAAGTAAAATCTTGCAATCACAGGTCCTCCTGAATTTTTTTTTCCTAAATAAGAGTAATGAAGAAATACAGAAAAAATGCTGCAGTTTTCTGAAGATCAGGGGAGAATTCCTAAACTGCATGAATCATTGCTTTTGCTGTGCAAACTGATCAACAGCTAAATTCTGATCAAAATGCCTAAATGCCAGTTCTGATGTGTATTATCCTGAAGGCAAAGCTAGGCTGGACAAAGTTTTCCTCCAGGAAGAGAGTTGTCTCATTTGGTTGATTTCAATGAACAACTTCCTTGAAATATTGTTGACCTTTCTGGCATAGTACACTTTCAAGCAGAATGCAGGATGCCAGTCTAATCCACTTAGCTCCAGAACAGTTTAACCAATACCCGTAGGGCACACATCCTGTGATTTGATTTAATCTTATGATCAGGGGAGTGTCACTTGATGTGTTAGGTATTGAAGACTTAAGAGGCCCTTGACCTTTTCTAGAGCTGTGAGATTTCCTTGTTTTCAGAAAGAAAAAAAAAAAGAAAAAAAAAATAGTGATGATGAAAAGTGATTCCTTTTGTTTGGGTTTTGTTTTCATTTCATGAATGAAAAGCAGATGAGAACTAGCAATGATAACACTCATAAAAAAAAACACTAAAATTGAGGATTTTAAGAAGTCTCTTTTCAAAATTTACTTGGTTATGCTCCAGAAGCATAAAGTTACTAATCACTGCAGCATTTCATTCAAATAGCCATAGTTGCATAGTGAATTGAACATTTCCACAACTAGGATAGAGAATTGTTGCTACTTGTCACAATTTCTGCTATTCAAAGCAGCTAACTGCTCTCCAGGAGTAATGTTTTCTCTGAGCTTACTTCAAATTATGATATTTATAGGGAATGCTGTTAGCTTTTATTTCATTCAGACAATGTTACTGGCAAATTGATTGCAAATTTCTAAGTCTTTTGTTTGAAATATCTGGTAACATAAAAATAATATGACCTTTGTAATGATTAAGCTCTCACAATCTATGTGATTCTGAAGAGTGTTGTATAAGCATAAATGGGCATATTTCTCTGCACAAGTGCCTCCACATAAATGAAATGTTTCAGCTATTGTTCGGAGATTGATCCGAAATCTGGAAACTCTTCACACCGTTAAGTTCCCTCAACATAACACTTGCTCTGCCTTCTGGAAATTTTAAAGCTATTGGGAAAAACAAACAAACAACATTGAAAATGCTTTCTTCTTCTTCTGGTTGTGGTTTCTTATTCTAAAATTCAAAGTAGGTACCTGAATAAGCACTGTGTTGTGGACTGCTCCTGAAGTCAGTGAGAGTTTGTCTTGGGAAATGGAGACTTTCTCCATGGCTGGAGCACAAAGACCTCTACCTTCTGAGTGTCAAAAGCAGAGACTGAGGATCAGGGCTCTTTCCCTCATGCCTTTGTAAAGATCAGGAGTGTTTGTGTCTGTATGTTACTGTAGCCTGTTTCAGTCTCAATACTTGTTCTGGGTGGTGCATATTTAGCTTAAGAAATTCCATTTATGGGATTGCAACACTAATGAATGTATTGACCATTTTCAGTTAATTTCAAGAGTGGGATAATGTCTCAAAGACCATAATTGCTATTAGAGACTTGAGCAATATATGACCCATGGCAAGGGCATAGGTAAAACAAAGCTGGAGGAATCCACCCTGAAAAGTTGAGTTACACACTTCTGGTATGGCAAAGCAAGAAATAAAGTCTGAATTATCTGCTTCATTTTAACAGAGACTTTTAATTACTAAGCTGACATACTCCAATATCTTAGCTGTCGAAACTTTAATTTTGATGAAATAATTTCAAATTTATTTTAAGGGTCAAGATTTTAGTTTTTTCCTCCCATTTATTTACAGATGCTATTTCACTGCTGATAAAAACACACAGTGATCTGTCTTTGCTAAGTAATCTTATATAAAAAAGTAATCATTCTTGAGAAAAGCTTCCCATAAAAAACTCTCTGTACTGCTGCTTTTTCACTTTAAACGTAATCAGATACGTAAGAAATCTTAGGCTGTTTCCAGGCTTCGTTATAACACTAACTGTGCTTGTAATAGACCTTGTAATGATTTACTCATTCACTCACTCACTCACTCACTCACTCACTCATTCATTCATTCATTCATTCATTCAACCATTCATCTACTGAGACGACAGTAGTCATGTGGCTTGGGCCTCACTTGTTCTAGCAGCAGTGTATAATCTGGCTCATTAAAGAAAGTGATTCAGCTTTCTTGGGCACCTTTTGGGAGGTCTTTGAGTTTCTATGTTATTTTCAGATTTATATCTGCAATTTGGACTCTCAATGATGTTAGGAGGCACTCAACATTCTGAAAAAGATTAAATCCTAGACTATTATTTTATATATCCTCACAAGATTCAGTCCTATTTCTCCCAAAGGCCAATTTCAAATTTTGCATGGTTTGACCTAAGAAGTAACCTGAATATATAAGAAGGTTTTCTTACTTTTGATAGGCCAAGGTATAGATGTACCCTGCAGTGATGTTTATCTTTGTCTGCTAATACAAGTGTCATGCTTCAGTTTTGATGCTGTTTTTGACAGTGTCTAGCTATGTCTGGTTAGCACCACATAGAGACTTGACATGAGTGAATCTCAGAAAAAACTGCATCAGCATAAGTTTATGGCCAGCAGAGCTTTTGCGCTGCTACAGCTACAAGGCTTCCAGTTTGAGACCCAGCTTGTGTGGCACTACCTGGAATATCTTCTCATGTTGCAGCATAGTGAAATGCAAATATAACCCTCTCAGTTCTAATAGATCTTTACTTAGGCTCAGCACAAACACTTTACCTAAACCATCTTAACAATAACAAAACTATCAAAAATGGCTTATTCAGGATACAACTACATGCCAGAATGTAGCTCACTCATCCCTTGCAATCCCTTGGCAAGTGTGAATGGTGCTCTGTATTTCATTAAGCAATCACCATAATTTCATAAGGTCTTTGCCCCACTCATTTACTGACAAATAGAAACATGGGGCATTTGAGGGAACAGAGAGTGGTCATTGTAATCAAAACCTTCAGAGAATTCTGCTCTTAGCTTTCAAGGCTCTGTTGAATGGAGATTTTATAATTACACAATAGAGATTAGATTAGTCTTGTCAGTTTATTGGGTAGGAAAAAGTATGTTCTTGCAAATATGATCACACTATACTTAGGACTCTGCTCAGAGGTATGGTCTTTCAGTAAGGAGGTTTAAACAATTTTTAAGGATAAGCAGACATTTTTCTCTATTTTCTTGGATTTGAAATATTCGAAAAATATTAGCTTAAAAGAATTAATCTGAGAAGAAAATTTTTCCTAGTAATTTTGGGAAAACTATTGAAGATAAGCCCATGAAAGCTGAGTGTATAAAGTTTTGGGGAATCTTATTAACTCAAACAACTATGTCATGGAATTGTGTCTATTTGATCACACAGAGGTAGAATTCCTCTTTTCTTTAAATGCTGTTTAACTATGCTATGTTTAACTATGCTATTCAAAAATATTCAAGTTATATGTATGGTTGTAAAGAAATCTTTCCAGTTTGTTGCCGTTGCTTATATGTTCTGTGTAATAACACGTTTTTTTGTTCCATTCAGTTTTGAAGGAACAAGCTATTTCATATGGCAGTTTCTTAGTTGTTTCCTCTCTCTCTACTGAGCGTTCGTTTGCTGCTATTGCAGGATTGCAACAAAACTGAGTTGCAACATGTGGAATTTGACCTTTAATACACAGCTGCCCATTTACTTTGAGACATGAATTTAGTGCATTTGTGGGGGAGAGAAGCGTAGAGGTGCTTGTTTGTCGCCTTTTTATTTTTTTTAATTTTGCTGTGGTGACTGCATTTGATCTTTATAGTAGGGACTCACAGACCTTTGCTGGCCAGAGACCAAAGTTCTTGGTCTAGAACAGAGGGTACCTGCCAGGCTGCTGGTGCAAAGGAAATGACATGATCACGCTGCCACCTGTTTCCAAAGGGCCACACTAGCAGCCAGGTTGCTTGTTCACCAGGTCACCTTGTTGTAGCGAGGCCAGATCATGCTGGGTGCTGAGTTCATTGGCTTTCCTGCACCCTGGGTGCCTTGGGCAGAGACTGCCTCAGGCTGGCCAAACAATTGACACTGTCTGTGGGAAATGTGATGCAATCTGCTAAGAACAGTAGTTTGGAAATGTCAGAAACAGTTTTTTACTACTTTTATATGTAGATGTCAGCAATAAAAAAGGGAAAGAGGTCAGTGATGCCAAGGAGAGTGTCAAGTAGCTGTCCTGAACCACAAACTGAGTTCAACAAGCTGCACGGTTTTTGGCTCATACAACACCAGTTTTTAACAGACTTACTGTATGAGTTCAAAACAACTTTGTATCATGAGTACACTGGAATGAAGCTCCAGCACAGGTAATGGGCATTCCCTGAGGCATGGCAGATGTGTCTGAATGACACACTAGGAATGCAGTATGTACATTAGGTTTAATTTGCCAGACCTCCTTTCCATGAGGCTGGGAACAAGCTCTGGCTTTTGTGCCCATCTCTTGTGACAGCCGTATCAGAAAACCAGCTGATAAAGAAGGAATGGGTCCTGATTGGTAGTTTTAACATTAAATCTGTCTTGATAACATAAGGCAGAACAAATTTCCTTTGAGTGGCTTTGAGGAATTTGGCATTCTGGAGTTATGCTTACTTAGAAGTAGATGCATTTAGAGATATATAGGGCAGAGTAAAAGCAATGTATGAGGAGGAAAAGATGGGCTGTGTAGTGGCTCTTCTACTTTGAAAATTGACTCACTCCTTGGATCAGAGTGGAAAACTCTGAAGGTCTTGAGGTAAATCTGCTCTTGGTCTCCTGTGCACTGAGAACAGGAGGGATATCCTAAAGTATCCTGTCAGTGCACTGACACTACAGCAACATGCAGTGCTGGTGGGATGCAGCTGGTGGAGCAGAAGAGCTTCCCCTGTGGTAACAGCTGCACTTCACACCTTCTCTAGCCTGGTGTGAGGCTCAGCCATCCACATTCGTCTTGCAGTGACAGTCTTGTTTGCAACACACACTTATGGACACTTTTGCTGGTACTATTTGGTCAGAGCTTGTCGCCTGCAAAAGAAGGAAAGCTCCTCAAAACTCTCAGAAAGAAAGCCATTTGACCTTGAGGGTTCTCTTCAAATGAGCATTTTGTACTAAAGCAGAACAAAACAACATTGCTTGCACATTGCTGGGCTTCCCCCCTCCACAACATACACAGAGACAGAATTTTTGACTCAGCAACCATGCTGACAAAGATCCATTATCTGTGCAGCTCTAGAATTTAGACCGAGATCCACAAGGGACTCAGGGTACATCCATGCCTGCAGTGCAGGCAGACACGAGCAGTCTCTGTCCAGACTCTAAGCTCACAAAAATCCCACATGACCACAGTTTAGTGAGTCACTGAACCTCACCTAACATGCTCTGCTGAGATGAACAAACATATATTCTAACTGCAGGGCAAAATATTTAAAAATGTTTACTGCTGTTGCATTTCTTGGTATCCAAACAAATGTTTATCAGTACCATTTTGTGCAGCAATCAGAGGCTCCTGGCTCCTGCTGTGTTAGGCTGAAAACAAATATATGAGAAAGACATGGTGCCTACACTTCACAGTTTATCTTCTAGCAAAAGAAGAGATAGCCAGCAGGTGGAATTTTATATAGAACATTGATGTGGCTCAGGAAAGGAAATTAAGGAAAACACTCCCTATTTGGCCTTGGTAATTAAAACTTATATTCATTTTAACATAACCTTAGTGGAATTGGAAGGTAAAATTTAATTTGTATATACACTTCTGCAACAATAGAGTGGACTGCAGAAAATGTATCAACTTCTGAAGCAGAGGCAGCCTTTTCCCTTTACACCTTAGTCTCTTGTTACACATTACATTACCTATTGACTGGATTTGTGGGGGATTGTGGAGGGCTGCTATCCTCTGGGTTAAAAGAGTGACTGTTTGTGGGAGAAGACACCTGAAGCTCCTCACAGAGGGCATTACTGCCCAGTAAGAATATTTTTTGTCAAATTGATGGGTATTCTTATGTGTACAAACTAAATTCTCTTTGTAAATAAAGTGAATAGTGTTTTTGGATGTATAACTCTCAACAAATAGAAAGGGACGGGCAATTCCAAATTCCCAGTGCTCAATACTTTCTTAAAATGGGCCTGTCAATGAGATCCTTGAAAAAGTCCCAGGCAATCAAATCACAAGTTAATGTTAAAAATCTCTTTCTAATTGAATGTACATTTTATTGCATCATTTAAAATAAATATGATTAAAGGATCATATGTTCCAAAATTTCTTGGATATTACAGGGATAAGCTCCTGCATACTTATCACCAACACTTGCTTCTCCAGTGCCCTCTAATCACAAGTAGACATCTGTTTTATTCCTCTCTTTTCTGAGCATATGGTTTTATGGCACAACTGCTCCATTTGTCTTCCAGGGAGGTTGATACCTGTTTCAATTCTGTACCTATTTACAAATCTTGTTCATTCTGCCTTGTTAAAGAGTATTACATTCCTTTTAGCTGCTTCAGGTTTATGCTGTGTGGGTTTTCAGGAACAGAAAATAAAACTGGTTTGAAACAAAAGGTTTGTTTTACTTTTGTTTCATGTAGGTGGCCAGTGAAAAGCTTATTCTTCTTCATTTTTATACTCTTATTTACTTTGAAATGGAAACTTCACAATAAGAGCCATCATGCACTGGAACATCTTGTCTGAAGAGGCTGTCTGATCCTTGGGATTTCTTTTAAGAATAGCATAACTGGACATAACTCTGAGAAACCCGTTAAAAACCTTGACATTAACTTTGCTTTGAGCAGGACTGGGAATAGATGTCCTCCAGAGGTCTTTCCCAAAAAAATGTATCCAGTGATCCTCTGATACTACCATTTGGACCATGAACTTTTGCAAATCTTCAGGTATGTTTACACATTGCTGTGGATATAGAGTACAGATCTAAAACTAAAACGAAAGCTGACCTTTGCCAGTAAATCTACATGGCACAGAGCGTCACATCATAGACGTACTGAATCCAGTCTCAAAGCATTATGATCTGATCTGATCACTCAAGGCTCCTTTAAGAGGTTACTGTACAGGCATTCTACATATGTGAGGCATGTGTATATGTAAGGCATTATACATGTAAGGCATGATGCTCTAGAACCCCTCTAGGCCTCCAGGAACCAGGGAGAAGGCATTGCATTAAATACAGCCCAGGTTATTTTTCCTCTGCACCTCTTGTCCAGGGTTGCTAATTCTACCCTCTCTGTTCAGTCTTCCTTCTGTTGAGGCACTTTGCAGTGTAAGATTTGACTTTAGTATGACTCACTCTACTCTCAGACTAAGGAAAATCTCTACTTTGAAAGATGAAGCTCTTAGAGTAGTTGAGTAGCTTGAGGATAGTCACTGATATCAGTATTAACTGAGGATACCTGTTAACAGAGTAACAAATGGCAACCAGAAGGATGGTTTTCTTTTTTAACTTACTGTGAAAGGTATGGCATTTAATCAAGATATTTTGAGCTAATAGTATTTAGTATCATAGTATGAGTGATACAAGATGTCATAAAGCTACTGGCCAAATCATGAAATGGCTTTTGGAGAAATAAAAGCTTAGTCATGACAGTTCTTTGCAATCTCTAAAACAGGAAACTTCATCCTGCAATTTCCCATCACTTCTCATGTTGGTACATCCTGGATGAGGATGCTGAACCAATCACCCAGCAAAATTCAGTTTTACTCTCCTGCAGACAACGGGAACCACAGGTACTCAGCACTTTGCTTTTTGATACCTTGTAGTGTAGGGCCTTGCATTACATCATGTGTTACATTACTTCACTGTCAGGAAGAACATAATTCCATCTGTTTTCAAAGACTGTATATTCTTAACTAGTAAACAGAGATACGCAAAGGATTTGAATAGGCTGCTTAATTTTCTCACAACCAAGAAAAGATTTCATATTACAGATTTGCAAAGAATCCTGTCTACCTGCAACATGTATTTATTGCTGGTATTTGATTATCACTGGTGGTATTTGAATATTATTTTACACATAATTTACAAGGTGCTTTAGTTTACTGGATTATTATAGGAATTGAACAAAGTTAGCAGGATGTAGAATGCTGGTTTTAACTAGGATCATGGATACCAGGATTCTAATAGTTGACCATCACAAGAAATAGAATTCATCCTGCCTAAATTTTACCATCCAGAAGTCAGGAATATCCTCTGTGTTAACCATTAAGGCTTCTCCAGAGTCTGTGCAAAGAAGGAATCTGAATTAGGCATAATATTTATCTGCAGGTATACTATTCTCTCCCCTGACTACAGAGAAAGTGTTGATTATCTTAGACCAATATCTAATGATTCATTCAGTGGAAAATCACTTAAGTTTTTATATGCATTATTTGAATGTGCTCAGATGAAAAAATACAAAATACAAAATAAGTTAAAGAAGATTTAAACATGTGAAGAGATTTATTTTTCAGTTTATTAAAATATTGAACTCTTTACATTAGTCTTTACATCAATCTGAATGGAATGCTTACACTTTTGTTAACACACAGTGGAAAATAGCACTGCAGTTTCCAGAGTTATTGCTATTTTAGGAGACAGCGAGAGCTGAGTGTCCTCAATAACTTCAGGATAAGTCCTTTAAAGTAGTTATTTAAGACATAAGGTTCATGAGGTTTCTATGGAGATGACTCTTTTTGTGTAGGTGTATCAAAATAAGCATTTGCATCAAAGGAGTGTTCTGGAAAATGGTTGTTACAAATTCTGTGTTTTCAATCCACAGCTTGTCACGCCATGTAATACATTATCCCTGATCTAAATATTGAAGCCAAAAAGAGTAGCAGGATTCCACCACCTATGCAAATCAGACCACACAGAATAAATCCAAACTTATCAAATCCTGCCTTACTACAGAAATGCCTTGGCTCTACTTATGTGCTAGATGACAATCCACAGCACAACTGCTGGCTCCTTTCTACCTTGATCTGAGTCCTTCCTTCCTGCTTTCCACAGTTTCCCTTCACACATACCACACAGCACTTGAACGTGCTCAAAACTGTGCTCCTTGGTGGGACCAGCACTCCTGTCCTATGACAATTTTGGTAAATTCCCTAAGTCCTGCCTATCATGGAAAACTTTCCAGAATTGCTGGGACTTTGGAACTGAGCCAAATGTCTAGTGGTGCCTGACACCCTGTGCCTACATGTTGGGGTGAGAGTGTGGATGTGCCTCGGCATCCCTCACAACTTGCAGGATCCCAGACTTTCAGGATCCCTTTCCCTGATATAAGCCCCAATTACAAAAATGCAGGGAGGCCTGCTTGGGCAGATGTCCCACCGTGCTGATGAGCTGTCCCAGAGCTGAGGAAGGGTGGCAAGTGAGACACTCTAACAGGGCTGCAGTGCCTGGTGGCCACTGCAGCTGGCCACATGCCCTCCAGCACCAGGCAGGGCTGAGGGTGGAGCTTGGACAAATGCCTTTGTCTCCATTACCAGGGAGTTCAGATGCTTCTTTCTCCCTCCCAGAGATCCTCTGCGCTTTTTCTGACTACTTCTTTGTCTCTTTTGCATTGCTTCTCAAAGTTCCTCTGCTCCTTTTCCCACTTTGGAGCTCACATCTCTGCCAAAGTCTAACTTGAAAACTTCCCCTGCTTCTGAGTCCCTGCAAAAGTCTTTTTTTTGGGATGGTGTAACATGGATGGGGGCACACTTGGGATTGAGGCATCTCCTGCTTAAGCTCTCAGAGTCCATTCAGAAACTTAAATATTTGAACAACTATCTTCATTAAGGGCAAGGGGTAACATCCCTCTGTTTTTCAGAAAAGAAAATGTTTTCAGTCTGCACTGTTTTTCTAAGCTCTATTAACCATGCTTCCTAGTGAAGTTAGATAGCCTGCAGACTAAAGTTCAAGAATGTGTATTTGTTGAATCCATGAATATATGAACATACCCTAAGGTATTGATTTGCTGTCATCAGATACTGAAAACCAGAAAAGCATTTTACTTTTAAGAAAACATGTTTTTAGTAACTTGCTATACCTTTAGACCACCTCCCTCTCAGTTAAAAATTAACCACTGTAGTTAACAAATCTTTATCAGCTAGCAGCAAATTCACTTTGCTGATTCTCCAAATATTCAAATAGAATGACATCTGATCCACAGCAATTTCAGCTCATGTGATTACAGACATCCAGCAGATCAGATAGGTTCAGCTTTCACTGTTCACTGCCACTTGGCTAAGAGCTACCCTTGACCCACATTTTTCATCTGCTCACATAGAAAAGAAATGGGCAGCTTATAGTAGAAATGCAAATGAGTACTACGTACCAATGGTTCAATACATACATAAGACTTTGCAACTCAATAAAAGGTGAAAAATCCATATATCAGCCCCAAATATGAAGAATATAAAACAATGCTCTAAATATTTCACAAATACATAGATGCTATAGTAAGCATACTCCAAAGAGCACTAAGGGAAGTAGTTAATGAAATGTTCAATGAGAACATCTTGTACATTTTACTGGAAAAAATTACATTGTCTGGAAGAACAATTTGAAGGAATTATTAATACTATGACTGGATTCTGTGAAGAATAATTGCAGGAGTCTAATTTTATTACCTTAAAATGGCATGCACAGTATCGAGATGGTATGAAAGCTAATATAAAGAAAATAATGTTATATATATGCTGAAAAATTTGATTACTAATTAGCAGTCAAAATATATATTATAATGTATAAGTAGTGCTTAAAATCACTTTTTTTTTTTGATAGCAAAGGTTTTTTGGATTTTACAGTAATCATTAAATGAAGTTACACAGCAATGTATGGAATCCCTGTTCCTTTCATATACCAAATCAGAGCTGTAGAGATTATTGCAATAACTGTTTTCCGGTGTGAAATAAATAAGTCTTATGAGTCACATTATTTCATCTCTCTATGTGGGGATTTATGCACATCCTTCCCAGCACCATTAAGAGAGATAAGACTTACGTATGCAAATCCTAAGATAGCACAGGGAGACTAAATCAGTAAATTTTTCAGAATAGCTATTAGCCTGAAATTATAGGGAAAACATAAAAGGCACTCTCTTGTAAAAAATTAAGTATTCTGGGCTTGATCTTTATGCCCAGAGTACAACAAATGAAAAGAAGTATAAATTATAAGATTAAAATGTAAATAGTACAATAGAGAATGTTTCTTCCTGTACTCTCTGTCAGGGGCAGGTGGTGACAGAGTGCACTGTGGGTGTGAACTGAGAGCATGTAAATCTGAAGGTGTGCTAGGAGTGGGAACAAAGAGCTATATTCGGTGATGTGTCACAGGTGCCTGATGTAGGAGTTGGAATTGCTCTGAGATTTAAGGTCAGGAGGGTGACAAGTGATCCAAGCTCAGACTGGCATATCCTAGTGTCCTGCAGGAGCCATGTGAGGGCACAAGTATAGCAACATTAGGCAGCCCTGTCCCTCCTTATAAACTGCAGGATAAGGTTTCAGTCTACAAAGAGCAAAGTTGTAGAAAAATTTTAAGAGTTATAGAGATAAATGTGTTAAGCACCCACATTTCTGTAGAGCCTTTTCCCCAGAGCAGTTCATGAAGCTCAGGACTCCCACTATCACCCTGGGTTTGGGGCACATGTTACCTTTCCTTGTGTAGTCATTACTGCTTTGCCAATTCTGACTTATGGGAGACCAGTTAGCAGAGGCCTTCTATACCTCTTTTTTCTCCTTTTTCTCCCTCTGGGGTTGAGCAGGTACTGAGATTCTACACCTCAATTTATTTTTAGAGTAGCTTTATGTCCAAGATCTCACTTTGCCCATGACTCAAACTATACATGCTGTATCTTTCTGTGTGTACCTTAGGTATTTTCCAAAAGATGATGTGACACGTGGAACTGTTACACAAGGCTGGATAGATACTGCATGTGTCTTTCTGGATCACAAGTTAGTAGCTGATGCCAGAAAGCATCTCTGACACTTTCTGCTGTATTAGTCATGGTTTCATGCAATTAATGTAAATAATGTTGATTTTTGTACATCATGTAATTACACTACATTTTTAATCATCCCATCTGGAGAGCTATTGAATATGAAAAAACATATGGTGACTTTGTTTTGTTGATCAACCAAATAATTTTAAACAATATATAATGTTTAGAAAACCTGTGGTTTAGGGAGGATCTAGTTGGTCTCATTGAAGCTCTTGTTCTGTTATGATGATGAAAACTCAGGAAACATGATAGCCCCACTAGATTTTCTGTCATTACACTGGTAAAATAATTAATCTTACAGTAGACTACAGGGCCCATTGACAGGTACTAGAGCTCAGTTGTACTGGGAATGGTGCAAACAGTACCATTGTATGATGAAAGTTCTTATTCCTGAAAACCTAAATATATTTTCTGATATGAACACAGCCATGTGGAGCAGCTAACAGTTTTGGCAACTCTTCATCCTTCTAGTATATTGAATCAATTAATATTTATTTTTAAAATAATAATATTATTTGGCAGGACACAATGGCCTTTCCAGTTTTCTTATAGCAAGAATAATTTTCAATTTCAGATATCTGCTTCTCTACTGCTTGTGCTAATGGAGTAAGCTCCTTCTGTCATTTGGAGCTATGAAATTTAATTGCCCAGAGTGGCTGATACTTATTTTCAACAACTGCTGAACAAACTCTTTAAAATGCTATAATTGCATAGACAGGAATCCTTAATTTAATGTGTGCCTTGTGGCATTAAAATGGGAGCTTATGTGAGGGAGATAAAGCGCTCATAAAGGGCCTTCTGAAGCATCTTCTGGGGAGGGGCACACCTTTTGCTTTATTCTGCTCTCAGTTATATTTATTATAGACAGAAGTAAAGTACATAATTTACATGAACTTCTTCTCTTTTGCACAGGTAGCAGTGAGAGTCTGTTTCAGCTCTCCCTTTCATGAATGGCGTTTTCAGTGAACCTGAGCACCTGAATGTCTCATCTCATCTTTGGGAGTCGCTGTGTAGTGCTTGTTTGTGTGACAAGAACAACATACTTTCTCCACAGAAATATTTTTATCTCATAATTTTTATTTCATATACAAACTTTTTTCTCTGAAAGGAAAAGCCTTTGGATGAGGAGGGAAATTAATTGAAGGTAGGTAAATATAGAATTAGAAAGATGGTCTTTACTGTATAATGCTTCAATTAAAGAAGTTTTACTGAGCTGAAAATCAAATATTTTGGTTTCCAATTCTGTCATGGCCACCTACTAGATATTTTTTTGTCCTTCACAACCACTTCTGCTTAAACAAGATCTCTTATCCTACATGAGGGAAAAGATTATCTTATGACCTATGTCATAAGCAAGATAACTAAGGCTCTTCTGTCAAAACAGGGAAGGGATCCATCAGCACTGCTCTGTTTTTCAGTGGACTGATGACTGTGCACACATTCTGCTGGCTCAGCTCCACTTGAAAGTGCAGAAGGTGTCTCCTCAAAATATGGTAACTGAATTGTTTGTGGGCATGTAAGTATTTCTTCATAGAGGCCCTAGACTTTATTAAATTTATTAGCTTTGAGTGTTTGAAAGCATTGACCTAGAATAAAACAACTAGGGCTGCCTAATTATCTGAATGAATACAGAAAGCATTTGTGCCAGCATCAGATATCTCTGTTCCTCTAAACAACTGGGTTCTCAAGTGCTTGTACTCACACTAGGAACAAACATATTTCTGCTATGATTTGGCATCTCCTCAGAGCATCTTGTAATGTTCTGAGGACATCCCTAGAAAGCTTTTTTCCTTAATTAGAAAAGGAAACAGCAATTCAGAGGGTACAATGCAAAGCTTGTACCCACTTGTGGTAGAGAACATATTACAGAATGTTTTTTCTGGTTAAACTTGTCTCAATTTTCATGCAATTCTTTAATGCAATTTTATAGATTTTGTATGGGTTTCTAACACTTTTATTTTTATTTTTTTTCCTTTAATTTTCTCTACTCTTCATTAACTGCTAGCTACTCATGCTTCCCCCAATCTCATCCTTGAAAAGTCAAGGTACATTTCAGGTGGATATTATTGTAATCAAACGATTGAGGCTGGATAAGAGCTGGAATATAATTGAAACAAAATGCCACATATGTTATAAAATTGCAAAGACTTTGTCAGCTTGAAATTCAAACATGGTTCCAGGTCATATTTAGAAAATCACCTCTAGCAAAAATAAGGGCAAAGCCAACCTCCACGTTTTGCAAGAAGTCTTCCTGGTAAGAAGGATTTCCTTTCTTCTGTCCTGGAACCAGCAGCTTCATTTGTCTCCTCTGTCTCCAAAAGTTCAAATATATTGTCAATTTCTGCAGTGTTACAGAAGCCATTCCACTTTGCTTTATTCCCTGCCTGCAGGACAGCTGAGGGAGCAAGCTGGGAGAGATGAGAGATGCCACACCTGAGTCTGGAGCCTGTGGGCAGCTGTGCCCAGGCTGGAGGCACCAGGGCCATTAAATTGCCCATAGCCTCATGCCTGATAGAGACCTAGTTTATGCCTGGCAGGATTTCTACCTGCTTTCAGGCAACATATTTTGAAGGGGTTCTGCAGCCATGAGATGGCAGTAGCTTTCAGTGGTGACTCCTGGCCTAGTTAGTCTTCCAAACAGGGGGTAAAAAGAGAGGTTAAAGACTGCATAAACCTTCAGTTCCTACATAAATCCCATTTTGCAATACAACTAAAGCCACAGCATGAAAAGATAAGTTTGGCTTATTTACATTGTAAGGTGTGAGGCTGAGGTCCCCTCTAGGGGCTCATTCCAAGCTCTGGGCAGTGGAGTTTGTTGTATAACTGTGTCATCATCAGCTGAGTTTTGGTATTTTGTTTTCCAGAATTACTTGTGAAATAGTAATGAGCCCAGTAGTAATCTTTGCAAAATCCCTTCTCATTGCCTACTATATTGAAGTAGAATGAAAACAGCTTGGCAGCAGACATCTAGAAAATTAGATATTAACTTTCAAAAGTGCATGCTAGTTTGCCCTGTAGTAGCTGGGAAGCAAGAACATTATGTTTCAGCACTGAACCTTTTTGTGGAATCAAAATATTCTCTCACTATAGCCTGGTTCACATCTGCTGTGGGCTTTAATGTTGTTAACAATACTTGTGATTGCAGTAATAGAAATGTAGTCAGGCAAAAGAAAGGGAAAAACCCTCTTATTTGTATTCAGAACTCTAACTCCAACAATGCAGTTAATCCTACTGCAATTACTGGAGAAAAAAAGAAAGGAACAAATCTGAGAAAAGAAATTAATGTGAAAAAACCACTCCTCTGCATTTAATTAATATTAAGGATGTGAAATAAGCCCACATAAGGAAAGAAGTGCACAACTGTGACAGAAAATTTGGATCAAAATCAGGATCTGGATAAAGACTGTTATTATAGAAATAATGTGGCTGACCACAGAGAAAGCCAAAGGGAAAAAACACTGCCTTTGACCATAAGGAGTTTTAGAGCAAATCAGATAGCTGAGGCTGTAATTAAAGTGACTATGGGTTACAGGTTAGAGGTAGCAGTGTTGCTGAAAGGGAAGTTGCACAATATCAGAGTTGCTACTCTGCCCCATGCCTGGGAGTTCAGGTATTTCACTGAGCAGCGCTCATGGGGCAGAGGAGCTCCAGCCTCGTTGATTTCTTATTTCCAACCAACCGTACAGATGAGCATAAATCATTTCCCTTGAAAGAAATAAGATAGAAGGTTTGCCCAGTCTCCCTGTGTTCAGCAAAGGGATACTTGTTCATTTTATCCCATTTTTTTTTATTTCACATTTTTCTTTGAGCATTTTGCTAGGCTCTTCATTTCATTTCTTTCACCGCTGTCTGACATGAAATTTCAATGGCCATTTTCTGCTTTTGTCATGTGTGGTTTGAAAGCCTCATCTCAGGAACTTAAATATGAACTTTCTTTCCCAGATTTATTCCTTCCTGTAACTCTTGTCATGTGAAAACTCATCCATCCTGCTTTCTAAAGTCTCTTATTATTCATGACATCTCCTTTTTTTCTGGCTGCTGGTGTCACCAGACTTCCTGAATAGGTTTCATCTCTCTCAAGTTATTTACACATTAGAATTCTGCAACTGAATTGCTGACCAAGGCTTCCTTTGGCAACTGTTCACAGGAATAGATACTCATGCTGTGACTCATCTGACTCATTTTGCATCTCTTCATTGGGATGAGATTCATTCTGGAAATGCCCATATGTCTTACAGAAAATAATAGGAAGTTATACATGTAGATTAGGTGAACTTGTTGACATTGTAGCTGTGTAAAATGAGGTGAGATGAATGCCTCTGTTATACTTCAGAAGGTAAGATAGAGAAAACATATAACAAGAATTTATTTGAAGCTTCTTATAATTAAATCTAAAGTCAGTTTCTGTGAATTATTAAAGAACCCAAAAACCTTTACACAGTACCTGATTGTTATTGCAGAAATAATTGTACTATTTTCAGACTACTAGATAATATGAAGAATGATTCAAAAGCGTGCTTTTCTTATATGTTGGTTTCCTACTGCCTATAAAATATATGCTTTTAATCATAAAGACTGAGAAAAAATTGTGATTTAGCAGTACCTTTATGGTACATTGTTAAAAGAATATGTAGATATAGGAACTTAATCCATACATTACAAGACTATCTCCAGTGCTGCAAAATAGGATATTGAAATTGTATGAAAATTACCTTTGGACATTCTTTTTGATATATACAATTATTTTACAAAACATCTTTTTGATTGTTAAGTTACAGTCTTTTAATATAAGAGTATGGTGTTTTAAATCATTCCCCTAAATCAAATATGTCAAAACACTGGGCTACGTCATTGCTCACCACACACCAGGACACAGAATAATGGATTTTACATGACACAGTGTTGTTTTACAGTTTCTCAAATCACCTGCAGTGTAACACTGCTTACCTTATAGTTATGTTGGTTATGTTTTGGGTGGTTCTGCAGACACTGAGCTGCACAGCTGATACTCTGTAAATGCATCTCCCTGCCTTTTCCAGTGACCCACTGATGGCTCTTTAGGCATCACCACTGCCCTGCCACTGGGGGCTCTTTGGTCCTGCCCACTAGCGAGGCCATGCTGAGCTCTCTGCTTTACCCCAGTTCACCTCACTGAAGAGATCATTGTCTGGCTCATCCATTTGACTCAACTCCCTTTCATTTCTTTCACTGGCTTATGCTTCACTGGTGCATCTAATCAGTGCCTTGCCTTGAGGTCTCCACAGAGCTCATCCCTTTCCTGTGTGACCATTCTTTTCTTCTGCTCCATCATT
Source organism: Buphagus erythrorhynchus (assembly GCA_013400855.1). Classification (NCBI taxonomy): domain Eukaryota; kingdom Metazoa; phylum Chordata; class Aves; order Passeriformes; family Sturnidae; genus Buphagus; species Buphagus erythrorhynchus. The sequence goes on along the minus strand of VZTT01011098.1, from coordinate 78,649 downwards.
CTTATCCCTGTTGCTGCACCAGTGACTCCATATCCGGTTTTCTCATCATTAGTTTTTCTGTCTTCTCTTTGCACTGTCTCCCAAGCAAATTGCTTCACCTGGGACTCCTCTCCTGATGTGGCCTTCAGCTTCCATCATCTGCAAATTGCTTCTCAAGATGAAATTTTATCAATATGTCTACAAATTCAACCAAAATTCAACCAATTAAAAATTTCTGTATAGAAGTGTAAATAAGGGTATATCTCACTTCTACCATATGGAAAACTCCAAAATCTGAAATATATCTCAGATATATTTGCCTTTCTTCCCTATCTTACTACATTTTTTCCTCTGTAATAAGTATTTGCAAAATGTACTTATACAGCCTATCACAACTTGTGTGTTACATTAGCAAAATGTTAAAGGTAGAAACTATTAACATTAGTGCTGATTATGGCACAGTATTTGCTACAGCACTATATGCAAAAACCAGATGTTTTTGAAGGGTGTTGTCTTTTTGTCGTTTTATCTTGAGTGCTTCTATGAATCATTGCATCTCCCAATTATAATTCATAAATTATAGAATATTTGTCTTCCTAAGTTCAATCAAGCACAAATATTCTTCCCATTTAACAGATAGAGAACAGAGAAACCAAGACACAATAAAGAATACTGACATCCAAAGCAGAGCACAGTTAAGAAGACTAGATTATTAAAAGAAAACTAAAATGAACAATTGATAAACTTTGCTCACAATAATCATTGTTGTAACTATCTGCACATTGCAACTCTAAGTAAAAAAAAAATCAAAATAAGGATTATTTCTAGATTTATATCTCAGAATTTAATGCATAATATAAGATGAAACACTAGAATTAGCCAAGAGCCACCATGGAATAGTGGACACAGATTATTCAAATTTCATATCCTTGTAAGTGTGAAAAAAATATAACAGTAAGCAACAAATATACTAAAAATTCTCATCATATTTGTGTAATATGTATCACTAAAGAATAACGTGCTATACTGACGAAGGTAGTTAAAAGGAATACTCTAGCTAAGCTAAAAGGCTAAAATACTAATGGTTTTACATCACCTTAGAAACTTGGAAAATATACACTACTCATCAAAAACACTCCTAAAAGGACAATGTTCATCAATTTTTCTTCTCTAAACTAGTGATTGCACAACAGAGGACAAGGGATTATATGAAGAACAGAAAACTACTTCCCTCAGACATGGAATAAAGCTTTCCCCCAAAAAGAAAATTTAAAA
>VZTT01011098.1:43130-64007 GCA_013400855.1 Buphagus erythrorhynchus | reverse complement strand
TATACATATATATATATGTATATATCAGTAAAGAACTGTTATTCCTACCCCCATATCTTTGCCTGAGAGCCCTTTAATTTCAAAATCATAGTAGAGTGAAGGGAGGGGTGGGGTTATACTCTCCTTTTCCAAAAAAAAAGAGGCCCCTGTCTCTTTTGGCAGATACCTGTCTTTCAAACCAAGACATTGAGTCATCTTGACAAGCTGCACTTGTGTGATCTGTGGGTACATATGCACAAGCCTCTGTGAATACACTGACAGAGCATTTCCAAGATGCATCACGGTGTCTGTGGAATGTGGCTTTATCCTGGCAGGCTCCACATACTTTCCTGGAGCAGATGTATCTCTGCACCTGTTTGCCCTCCCTATTCATTCCCACCACTGCTTCAAAGGAACTTGAGCTTCTCAAGCAACTCTGCTGTGCCCCTGTGTCCTTGTGCAGCTCCCAGTGGGTGTTGTGGAAGGCTGCTCTGCTCCCCTGCACGTGGCCAGATGGCCTTGAGGTGCAAAGGTGGGCTGTCTGCTTACAGAAACATGGGCACTGCCACGTGGGAATGGGTTTCGCCCTGAGAAAGAGCTAAACTCTCAAGTCAACTCATCGCTTATCAGCAGACTTTGTGTTACTACTGTTTTCTCTCCTTTTTTTGCTCACTTTCACAGGTAAGATGCCTTCTTCTTGTGTATTTTAACTTGATTTTCACAAGCAGGAGTTATTCAGGGTGAGCACATGCAACCTATTCTGCACAAATCCCAGGATGCTCCTTACTTGACAGATAGCCTGATACTTCAGGAGCGACAGTGCAAGTAAATATGTTAGCAGAGAGAGAGCACCTCAAGGAGATTAAAATACAAGCTGTTAGGACCACTTGATATGAGATAAAGTTGATCAAAAGAACTTGACATACTGACTGGGTCCTGGTGAAGTGGTGCAATGTCACACAAAACCCAACATACAGCTTCCAGGCAGGAGTTTGATCATCTCCTTGTAGGTATAGGGCTAGACATGGCTTTTGCTTCCTAAGTTTAGAAATTTGGATATCATAAGAAAAACCTTTCTAGAGAGAGCTAACAGGTTTTTTTAAAATATGTAAATGATGATGAAATTAAATCTTAAAATAAAAAAAACAGAAAAAAAATTTATATTCTCTGTCTCTTTTAGCCCTTTTTCTTTTTTTTCATGGCTGTTATTTCAAACTTAAAAGGTATAAAACCCTTCAAAATCATTAAGAAAAATGGTTTTGATTCATGCTTTGGTCATATGACCCATGCTGAAGAATTTTCAAAATTTCATTTTGTGAAATGGTTCCTAAATTGTGGCTTTTTAGCATCAATTTTAGTTTTTAGCTTGCAACTTCTTTAAACGTTTGAAATTTATTATTAATTAATCACCTTTTCTCCATTTTTGGTCCAAGGAGCAGACATATATGGTTGAGGCAGTACCTAGAGAATTTGCTTCTTTTCCCAGATTTTGAGTACAAACTGATTTTTCTACTATCCCTGCACTGAATTGCAAGGCAAAAGCAGCTAAGGAAGTTCTTATAGTTCAACTTTTTATCAACTTTACGTTAATGTTTTGTGTCATTTTTTGCTGCTTTAGTAGGAGAAAACAGGCCTGGACAGACAACTGTTTTGTTCATGATCTGTCACAAACCAACAACTCTCAAACATTTCCCCAGTTCTCCTTCCTCATCTTGCCTTCCCAGCAAACTCCTGGCATCTGCTCCTATAGGTGCTATGAGAAGGGACTGACAAGGGTGAACCACTAGTTGAGGTGAGGAGCAGGATGAGGAAAAGGAGTATGTCACCTCAAGAAAAAAGTATAAAGCCTCCCCCAGCTTGAATTTATGATGGAGGACAGGGGAAATCTACAATTCCTAGGACTTCCTAGTTATCCCCTACCAGCCACGCCTCCACTTTTATTCCCAACAGCTTTGTGGCTATGCACTTTCACCCAAAAATCCCTGAATTTTCTTTGTGGCTTGTTCCAAAGCTCATGGTCTGCTCCTCTGAGCTGAGGTGATGAGAAAAAGGATTTTCACAAGTGGCTTACATGTAGGTGAGTGAACAGTGTAAGAATCGAAATTTTGCAAGATGTGTATTGCTGAAATATAAAACTGTTCATAAAGGTATGTTCTGTCTTAAAAAAAGACAAAACAAAAAACTCAGGGAGCCAGGAAGGCATAAGTGCTGTTTCATAGCCTGTATTCAAGGTACACTTGCTAGCTACCACTCACATACACACAGAGTATATATATATGCATATATGTGCATATCATCAGGATCTTCTTCTCAGTTGTGCCTATCAAAATGGTGCCTGTGGTGGAAGTGAACCATCTGCTTCACAGCAATTCTATTTATAAGATCTGCAGCCTGGCACTGTAGCACATGCAGTGTCACTTCAAGCCCTGCTCCCCCAGATGAACTCCAATATGTCACTGGGTCGTCCCATCAGCTCCACTTTTATTCTATAAACAGAAACCCAATCTCCCTGCAGTCTGAGTCAGCAGCTGTACTGGAGCAGGACCTATCTTTAAGACTTGCAGAATGTGTAATCTGATGTCAAAAGAACCACAGAGGGGTATTTGCCACCTGACTCTGGAATGGGCAGCAGCCCTTTAATAGGAGTTTCTACAAGTCTGTCTTCATGAGCACAGATTAAACTTATGTGGCATTTGCCTGACTTTTCCAAGGGTATAAGAAACTCTTCCACTTTAAACTATTTTACTGGGAGCTCTGGCTCTCAAGTTCTTACTTGACTTCCTGCCATTTTAGGACTGACGTGCTAAGCGCTTATCAGTTTTGCATATTAGATATGCAATGTGCATACAATATTTATTTTTAATTTTGGGATTTAGACCTAAATCCCCCTCAGGCATCAAGGAAATAAATGTAGCAATAGAAATATGTCTACAGATTTGTAGGCCGGTTGTACAAAAACCTGACAAGAGCATGAGCAGACCTACAGCTGCTTGCATTATGCATGCCCTTAAACTTCTACACACATTTTAGTGCCCTCCTGCAAGCACAGCTTATATGAATTCCCCTCCAGCATTACCATTAAACATATAAACATATTAAAGAAATAGCCCACAGCTTATGGTAGATAATGGTTCTTGTTGACACTATGGGAGGGTAAAGATGTTTATGCTATAAACTGTTTGTAGTATTTTCCAGTGGTGGGACATGTAATAAATATACCTGGGTCGACTGACTTCTTTTTCCTGTTGAATTTTGATGGTAAAGATTAATTTCTTACTTTCTTTGACCTCAACCCCTGACGGAACGGAAATCTAATTTATGAGATCACACAAGTTTCCTGTGGCTGATGACATGTATTATTGACACCAGTCCATAATCATAAGAAGGTGGCACAGGTTCGTCAGTATTTTTTTCTTTTATTACTTGAAGGGGTTAAAGTCACCAACTTCTGACTGCTCCAGGAAAAAAAAAGCAACACAATACTTCGTCACAAGTTATGTTGTGTGGGAGACCAGACGAAATGGAATTAGCAATGTTCTCCACATCAACAGCGCACAGCATGATCTTGTTAAAGAATTATACTGCTTCATAATCCTCAAACAAATAACATTATGGTATAATGGATTGTTTTTTACTTCCTAAGCAGAAGATGGTAGGTTTGTTTTTCTTATTAAACCTAATTTTCATTTCAGACACAAGATAAATGGTACATTGATGCATTTACTTATCTCTTTCTTGAAGTTTAGAGCTGCAAAGAGGAAACTTATTTTGTGGGTCCATTGTTGTCAACAAAACTTACTCTCCTGATTCATAATTTATCTTTTTTTTTTCTTTTCTGTTGCTTTAAATCTGAGTATTGATCGAAGAAACTGTAATGAAATACACTTGCCGTTCTTGATAGCAAACAAGTTGTGAAATACATAATTTTTTTCATCTTGATTTCAGAAATGGATAGAAAGTATTTCTAGGTCAAAATAATCATGACTAAAAAAATCCCCATTTCTTGCTTTTCTCTGTGGCAGCCCTTTGGCAACAAGACTGACTGGGAAAGGGGTCCCAGCTGAAGCTTAGTCCCTTACCCTGCAGAACCTCTCCTTAAAGTATAGCTGATAACAGCACTATGAGCATGGTGTCAGGTCAATTAAAAGTTTTATAGTTCTTCTTTATTAATCTTCTTGTTTGATGCTTCAATCTTCAAATGAACATTTCCAAATTGAAAAATAAAAGTGTATCTCACAAAAAACATTGAAACTATGCATTGCAGATTTAAAAGAAAAGGAATATTTTTTAAGGCAAAATTGTTTAACAAATGCTAACAAATACTTCTAAATGATGTTGATCTACTTTAGAATATATTGCTTAGATGTAAATTTAAAAGTCTGAAAAACATTATGCCAAGTACTTAAAAATCTTTAAGTTTAAAAACTTTGTGCCTGTGCTTATTAGCCACTAATAACTGTTTTTCTGCATTGGATTGAGAATAGAGTTATCTTCCTGTGAATTAAAATACCTTTAAGGCAAATACAAATATGTAAAACTCATTATATTCCTGATTTTTCAGGGTTTGTCTCATTGTTTTGTCACAGTCCTCAGTTTCTTTTTACCATGACAATGTTTTCTGTCAAATTAAAATAAAAATAAAATTATGCAGTAGCAAAGATCTTATGGTCATATCTCTTCTTTTGGTCATGCTTTCTTTATAGTAGCTCAGTAAAATGTGATGTCCCCAAACCCTGTCATCAGCAGCTAGTTTGGAACAAAGCTCAGTCTCAAAAAACTATTAAACATATTAAACATACCCAAAAACCCCAGTATGTCCAAAAATTTTGAAGGGTGGTTTTATCATTCATAAGAGATCCCAATGTGATATTTTTAATTAATTATAATATGTGCATATATGTGTGTGGCTTTCCAACCAGCTTTCCTGAGAAGTGATGAAGACAATGACTCCCTGTGTCCAGCAAAGACCCTTGCACTTCAAATTGCACTAAGGTGCTGGTGAATTTAGTCCTTTCTTTTTGAGTCTTTTGCTGAAGGTTATAAATTTTGCAGGAGATTCAAGTATTACGGAAGTTTTCCAGAAAGTGCAGATGACCATGAAGACAGAAGAGCTTCTGTCTACCTGCTTATCAACACATGGTAAAAAAAGGCCAGATTCCATATTTGACTGTATCCCTCATTTTCTTAAAATAAAAAGGGTCTCCCTCAGACTTTCACATGGATCAGGTAGATGATGACTCTAAATACACTGGATAAATTCACTAGTTTGCAGTCTCAACTCTGTCCTTGAGTAAGCAGCATGTAGAGCCCCTCCCTCACTCTTGTATCTCTAGAGTATATCTTTCACAGATGAGCAGATCTGGCAATGGTGGAGGGACAACTGCCCCACATGGTACTGCCCTAATCCAGTACCAAGATACCAAGAGGAGGTGGGCTCATATATACCTAACAGACACAAGTCTGGGAATTCTGTGATATATTTACCTACCCACCCTAAATATTTCCCAAACACTGGAATGGTGTAAATAGGTCAGTAACAAACTATCAGGAGGAAGAATATTTTTACAAAAGAAGTAGTGTCAGTAAAGGAGATAGGGAAAACACAGATAAAAACAGAACCAAACAAAAGCCCCAAATAAAATAAAATAAAGGGTATATTTCCAGATGACAATTAATCCTCACTATAAGAGACAAAAAAAGGGAATCAGTCTGATGGCTCACAGGCGCTGGAAAAATGCATTTATTGTGACACTGTGGATTTCTCTACTGAAGGTGAAACTCCAGTTAGAAGAGGTACAGCTCACCAACACGTTTCCTCTTGCCACCAGTACACATGATGGCCTGGGCTTTGGCTTGCAGGTGGGGGAAGTCCCCCACTGTCTTGTGCCAGGCTGCCATCTGCACTCTCTCTTCTAAGGGGCTGCTGGATGTCAGCAATGCACGGAGCAGCGTGAAGGCAGGTGACACTAAAGCCAGTGTAAACCTCTGTAATTGTCCTAATGTTTCTTCCTGCTGTTTCTAGTGACTGCTTCATAGTGCCCTCTGCAAGTTTAGAGCCAATGAAAGACCTGATTGCACTGACCTTGGATGCTAAGGCAGCTGGTATTTGAGGAGTTGGGTCAAGGTGACCCAGACCCAGCTGAGGGCACCAAAGTTCTGGAGTGGATGCAGAAGTCAAGGAAGGCACCTCAGAATGACCTTCACTCAAAGGTGGAATTTGCTTACAGCTATCAAATAGAGAAAGCTGATCCTTCCCTTGAAACTGAGCTCTTAATTTAGAGATGCAGGAAGTCACGACTGTCTCTTCCTATCATACCCTTTCTAGAGAGTGGGCATGAGGATGGTTTCAAAGAACTGGGCAGGAATTGCTCTTAAGAAAATGTCAATCTTTATAGATGGACATAGTGCTTTTTTCAAGGGACAGTTTCAAAGTGGGAGCACTTAGTCACAACTGAGAGACATTGACCAGGTCTAGACCACAAAATAAAGCAGAGCATGGGGCTGCTATCTGTCTCTAAGACCAACGTGTACAGACTGATCCTGTCCATGTAACATACCATGGCTCTGCATCACTTTTTGTCCAACAGTGGTATTCTTAAAGCCCTTAATGGAATCTTTTCTTATGAAGTTCACTTATTGCTCACTGGAATTGCCTGAATACATGGGGAAGTTGTGGTGCAACCCATCAGATCAATGCCTATATATAGGATGTGACTGAGGATGTGGTCAAATGTGGTCTAATATGCACAAAAGTAGCATAGCTACTATGCTTAGCATGGCATAGCCAGGCTATGCTAACAGGCAAGCAGTGAGGATGACTAGCAGTGTCATGCATGAGCTTGTTCTGTATGACATTATGAGCTTGGATTATTCAGCATTCCAGGTCTTCCTACATTTTCTTTCGGGACAATCTCAGTCATGAACAAAAGCAGAGGGAGGATAGTCTCCAGCTGTCAAGTGGGAGTGCAGGATTTTGTGAGGGTGAAGAGTGCAAGACTGGCCAGGTCTAAGCATCTGCCATGGAGAAAGGGTGCCTATCCTTCCCTCTGGGCTCACATTCTTACAGGGTAGAATGCAGAGCTGCACAACTTGCTCCCTGCCTGCTTGAGGAAAAAATTTGCCTTACATCTGCTGACAGATCTCCAATCACTTGGCTGTCCCAACACCCACACTTTCAAAGAGGTGCTACGTAAGGATGTCTTTTCTGAGGGTCTTAATATGAGTATGTTTGAAGCCCACTCACTGGGTTGACACTCCAAACCTCCCTGAAAATGTTAACAAAGTGATGACTGCTGGCTGTATCCCAGCACGAGAGACCAAGCTGCTCTGGCTGGTGCAGTCTGTATGTATGCAGAGAAGAACACTTGGCTCACAAGGAGTTTAAAAGTCAAACACAGATGTTTGCAGAAAGCAAAAGTCTTCTAGGGTGAGAAGGTGAATGATTTTTAATATCTTTTTTTCCCCTCAGTTTTATCTCTGATCATTTCCATGTCTTTTATTGCATGCTTTTCTGTCTTGGCCTTATTCTTGCATGTTGGTGCTGAAACAGGATAACCTTGGGTCTAAAAGCCAGGAAAGAGGAAGATTACTTTCCCCACTGATCAGGTATAGAATCTGGAAGTGATTTTTCAATTCTCTGCTCTATTTAATAAAAACTTCATCCTTTCTGGGAGTGGTGTGGTTTAGGATTATTAGAAGACTGACATTTGAATATGGATCCCCTTTTCCTCTGATTAATTCTGTTATGTCAATATTTATATTATACTCAAGGGAATGTCTTTATTTGTGTTTGGGAACTTATCCAAAATTTGATTGTCTGGGANNNAGCTGTTTTAGGTCAGGCAGAAAAGAAGTAGGTCAAATTTTATATCCTCACATTTTGATCTAAGGGATAGGAAAACAAAAATAAAAAGGCATCACATGACTTAATGCTTATTCTTTGAGACTCTTTTTCTACTAGAGTTACTCTGAGGACACTCACACAAAGCTATATATGCAGATACTAGGGCAGTGACTAATAAACAAGTTCAGTTATGGGAAATGGGGCACATCAAGTTCATTAAGAGCTGTATGGCCCAGGTAGCCATTTATTCTCACTGCCCTTCGTCTTGGAACTGCAGCACAGGTGGGGACAGTAAAAGGCAGAAAAATAAGTTTGTCGTGCATTCAGCTGATATTGCATGGAGTTAATATCTGCACACAGAAAAATATTCTCTGTTCGTCTCATTATTATGTTTATCAGTCCTAGGTCAAGCAGTACATTTGCTGTTATTTTTTTAAATGGTCTAATAGAGTTTTAATTAAATAAGCTTAAAGCTTTAATCACAAACTGTGTAGCTGAAGATTTTCAGATCCTTTTTCCTTCATATGTTACAGCTTCTGAGGTGTGATTGTGCAGTGACACCATTTCTAGGTAAGTACTTTAAGAGCAACAACAGAGGCAATAATTTCCTGGACCTTTAAGTGCCAGGTGTCTGTAAACTAGCTCTTCTCCAGGGACCTGAAAAGAATGCAAAGAGAAGCATTAACTGCTTTGGCTGGCAGCCTAACCTGCAGTGCTTTTGCCTGTACTGTGGGAAAACTTACTGCAGTGTCACAGCCCTGCTAGTATCAATTAGTGTCAATATGAACAAAGAACACCAGATATAAGGCCAATGTTCTGGAAATATAACAAGCAGAATGATGTTTTGTAGCAAAGCTGAAATTCCACTTTGTATGTGAAAGAGGATCCAGGAAAGGGAAAACAAAAGCAGATTAGTCATACATCTAAATTTAGGGGTTTTTCCATACATGCTACTGTTTCAGATCAGTCATGGAAATTAATGAGTTCAGTGTTATGAGATGAAAAGAATCTCATAGTGACCTGATATGAACTCCTGGAAGCCTGATAGGAGGATTTGGCAGGGAATGCAGAGAACCTTTTTATATCATCCAATGGCTCCTTTTAACAGCAACCACTATCATGTTGTCAGCTGAGCAAACAAAATTGGCCCACTTCTCAGGCCTCCCCTTCAGTATGCTCTAATATCAGAGAGCTGGTTTGATTTTCTGACTCTGCTTGAAGGCTGTACATGACTCTTCCCAGAGGGAAAGGGGGTCTGTTGACCAGGAGAATTGTCACCTCAAACTTCATACAGACCTCCTTGTCAAAGAAATGAAGAACAGCATGACAGGCACCTGCTCGTAGTGCAAGCAACCTAGTCTTTGTGCTCAGTGCAGACAAAGTTTGGAAATAAGAACAGTTAACCTCTGGTTATTCGTTTTTCTTTGTAACCCCTGCTCTGCGTCTCTGTGCTGTGCAGTTCTGTACTTGTACAGTAAAAGTGAACATAAAGGCCTGTAGAAACTGAACCTCATGGTATACAACTATTCTAATTTATATGTTTGACACTATTAACTGTGCCCCATGGATGTAGGACAGCACTGACATAGCCTAACTGTCAGTGTGTACTGCCAAGACCAGAACAGAGATTGCAAATTGGAGAAGTTTGGTTAATAGTCACTGAAATCAATTTTCTAGCATTTAAATGAATCAAAATTACTAAACAATTGCAGCCAGATTAAAATCCAACCAAGATAATTGTTCCTCTCTTGCCTTGGTATACACTATATTTATTTACATTTCTTTAATTCCCTTTTTTATGTAAAATTGACCTTGTAATGTGATTTTAATAGGGTTTGGAAATGAACTTTTGCCCTAAGAACATATCGCTCAGGTGTCCAGTGTGTGTAAATCAGAATCAGCCTGTAATTAATCATAATTTTGTATGTCTATTTAGAAAATAATAGTATCAAATGTGTTATTATTGTATCCCTGTGCATTGTTCTAGATAATCCACAGTTCAGAGAACACATATGTGCTCTCCCCCTCTTAGAAAAGGGTAATATGTGACTCCTTACTAGAAGGAGTGGTAGAAATAATGCAGTATTGTGTATAGTTGCCTAAGCCATCACTAAACAATCCATCTTGGACACTGGAAACAGTTCAGATTTGTAGAGACTTCTGACTGGGTTACATTTATGGTCCATAAAACTGCTAGTACCTGAGCAAATTCACTTGCAGTCATCATCAGCATCTCCCCAGGACACTGCAGGACCATCAAGGCAAACTATGAGGTCCAGTGACTTCAGTCATTGCTGGGCAGCAAGCACGGAGCTTTTGAGAACCTAGGGCTTGAGATTAGCTCTTGTGAAGTGTCTGAAAACAGTGCAGGAGTCCCTGATGGGTAGCAGGACTGCATGATGATGTAAACTTCAGGATCTTCTTTAAGCAATTGGTTTTGGTACCTCTACCCTGGAAAACAATAAAAGAAACGTAGGATGACTCAGAATTTCTTGTGATTAAAACAGTTGAGATAGGATTCCCTATGCAATCATCACTCTCTCCAGTTTACTCGAATCTTTGGCAGAAAACTTGCAAAGTGATTATGCAAGAGAAAGAGAAATTCAGAAAAGTCACTCTCTAGTAAAACCTAAGTATCTTTTACAGAACTATTCTCATAATCTGAGTGCAGCCATTGGATTTGCCCATGAACCAGCAGCTTTTTCTTTCAAATATTCTGTTACATAAACAAAATAGGTATAATAAAGAGAAAAGGGTGTTTTGGTTTTGTTTTTGTTTTTTATTCAAGGTGACCATACCATCTTGAATAAAAATAAAGTATTTTAAGGAGCAAAAAAGAGGCTCTGACCTACTCAGACTTGGCTCTTCATGATTCTGGTACATGGTAAAACATTTTCATAACTTCATGGTATTTTTCAAGTATTGTTTGGTCTTAAATTCCCAGATGTTATCACCTGTGATTTAGAGCAAAATTTTTCCATACTTGTCTACCTTTATTTTCTTCATTATCTTTTTTGTTAAAGAGGACTTGCACTTTTCTAGGTTTTATCAGTTTTTCTTGACATAGTATTAGATTTCCCAAAGCAACAATGCAAAGTTCCACCTCAAATTCTCAAACTGTATCCCATGTAGCTTAAACTTCTTTACACATTTATGTTCCCTCCTTCAGAAATTGTAGGTCTGAATATCCTGTTTTGAATAATTCTTTTACCTGTCTCACATTGATACATGAAGCATAACTGGACAGTACAAAGAAGAAGATGAAGGCTTAGATTCAGCAGCTCAAACAATGCCAGAATAGTCCTAGACACAACTGATGTAATTGAGCTGGAAAACACCTCAGAAAATCACTCATTCAGTCTCCCTGCCCAAGAAAGGATCAGGTCTGTCTATGGGACTCCTGGCACTTTAATTTATCCTGAAAGGCCTTCAAAATTGTAGATTTCATGATCATCCCACACAATCGATTTCAGTGTTTCACTATTTCATTGTTAGGAACCTCTTCTTGATGTCTTAAATTAAGCTCCCTTGTTGAAATTTAAAACTGTTGCATTTGGTTGTAAAAACACATGTGAAATTTGTAGTCTGGACACACAGACTTTAAAGTAACTCACCACAGTTTTTACCACCTTTCCTAAAGTTACACTTATTTACCACTTCCTGTCTTATCAAGATTATTTTCCAATGGTGCGACTTTGGTCTTGTTCTTACAAGGATGAAATTTTTTTCTCCGTGTCATTTCTTCAAACAACTTAAATTATTTTGAATTCTGGTCCTATCTCAAGAATGCTTTCAGTCCTTTGAAACTTACTCTTTTTTCTATCATTCATATTTTAGTGAAAATATCAAGTATCAGGGCCAAGATACACATCCCATAAACTTCACTAAATACATCCTTATGTTTGACCTTAAGGGAACAATCTGTGATAATATGTAAATTTAGCCAATTTACTTCCCTCTACACTGAAACAAGAGGAAAACCAGTGATCAGGCTATGAGTCGGGTGCAGCTTGGCTTTTCATGTTCTCTTGAGGCACTGTGATCACCTGCTATGCTAGATATGTAATAGTGTCCAGCATAAGTCTTTCCATGGAAGGAGCAAAATGTATGCTCTGGAATATTAAGTAGAGCTTTTCATACAGTGGCAAGGAAGATGAAGAAATCAATCATCAGAATATTAAAAGAAAGAACGTGAAGGATATCACAAGGCTTATTGAGTGTGTGCAAGAGCAAGATTTCTATATTAGATTTGGAGCAATCATGACTTCAGTCTGGGTTTGAAGTAAGAACAAATGCTGAATATTGGACAGAGATACTTTCAGAGGACAGAAAAGAGAGCAATGACAGATACAAGGTTCGAGGAATGATCATCCAGTGAAGTGGTTTACCTGAATAAAATTATTTACTTTGTGAATAAAAAAGAGGTAATAAACAGCTATTTAATCCTTCTGAAACTTGATCTAGACCCACTGACACCAAAGAAAAACTTACATAACTTCATGGGATTTGGAGTAAGTCCCTTAGAGTGTGTCATTGAAACATTACAGGATAAATTATTACCTGGTGTAATTTTATTAAAGTAAATCACATTTATCCTAGGAGCCTGTTATGTCAAATATACACTCCTTCTTTCCTTTACTAGTTCTTCCATTCATTCATTCATTCATTCATTTGTTCGTTCAAATGAGATCTTAGTGTGCTGTAATCAGTGTGCTTACTGGAAAAAGACAGGAAATGTACACTGTGAACATTAGCTAACAAGAATTATGGTTTCAAAAATTATCTGCTCTAGCACATATTTCTAAATACCTTTCATAATTATGAAACTTAAAAAAAAAAAAAAAGCCACAAAAATCCCCCATACACCATCGAGAGACACTCCTCATATTCCATTAGATTTGTGGTTCTTATCTGATGAAAACAGCACTGAGCTGGAACAAACAATGCGTCAAGGATGATTATGCAACATGAGATGAAGAAATATTTCTCAACCCAGTGCCAGGAAAGCTACAGGCAATTCTGGAAGTCACATGCTTTCTGGTGGGACTTTTTGCATTTTTGTTTTTGTGTCTTGTACAAAAAGATAGTCCTATTTCGGAAGTCAAGTTGCAGGAGGAAACAGCCAGTAGAGAGGATCTTTTCTGTATTTGTGAATTCCGGTTGAACCACAATGAGCACATTCTTCCTTCTCTCTTTTGTGTGTATGTTTAGAGTTCTGCTCTTTTAGTAGTGAAAGTTTTATGGATAGAAAGGAATCAATGGGGGCATTGTTGAACTGACCTCTGGTGACCATCAGAAAATGAACGAGGGCCAGCAGATGGACACTGCTCTAGCTAGCCATATCTGCAGTGTGTGACAGCTGTTTTCAGTTGAATTACTGTATACTGAATTCTATACTGTTATGTTTTGCTCATAGTGTCATAAAGACTAAATTCCTGCATGAGACGAAACATTATATTCTAAGAAAACAGCAGATAAGTGTCTGGGGAAAGAATGAAACAAAACAAAGCAAAACAAAACAAACCAGGGATTTTGCATAGTAGCATATAATAAGTCTGAAAAGCAGTGATAAAATTATAAACAGAGCCATGAAAAAATTAAATACAAATCAAAACAGATTACTGTGATTTTTGTGTCAGTTTCAGCTGTCCCAAGTTAGCAACAACATGTCTGTGTGAGGTAGTCAGGGGCTGAATAAATCCAAAACCTCAGTGGAGAATTCAATCAGGCCACAGATGGGTTGGTTACACAAGGCTGGCAGAACTATCACCCTAAGCAGTTTTGTCTAACCCCATACCCTAGTCCCAGATAGTCCCAGTTTCATCTATATAAGCCATTGCTATAACATGGAGCAAAACTACTAGAACTGCTTTTCGAACTGGGATCTGTTTATATCATGCATACACTAATTTTTGTCTTGATAAATTCCAATTTTGCCCAAGTGTTATTAACCCCAGTCTGTGAAACGCTTAATTCAGTTGCCTCAAAACATTTTCATATGCATATTGTCTGAGACTTCAGAGTTTAGATAGTCAGTGAGGGCTGGATGTGACAGAGAACAATGATAGACAATCTTCTTCTAAAAAGGACGCCCTGACGCAAGAGCAGCAAAACAGAATTACAGAGACATAGAATCACAGAATGGATCAGGTTGGAAGAGACCACTGTGGGTCATCTAGTCCGACCTCCCTGCTCAAGCAGGGTCATCCCAGGGCACAAGGCACAGAACTGCATTCAGACAGCTCTTGAATATCTCCAGTGAGAGAGACTCCACAACCTCCCTGGGCAACCTGTTCCATTGCTTGGTCACCCACACAGTAAATAAGCTCTTCCTCCTGTTCAGGTGGAACTCCCTGTGCATCAGTTTCTGCCTGTTGCCTCCTGTGCTGTTGCCTGGCAGCACCGAGCAGAGCCTGGTCCATCCTCTGACACCTCCCTGCCAATGCTGACAGACATTGATGAGGTCCCCTCTCAGTCTCCTCTCAAGGCTGAACAGGTCCAGCTCCCTCAGCCTTTCCTCATAAGAGAGATGTTCCAATCCCTGAAACATCTTTGCTCACGTCCCCAGGAGCTCCTTGTGCTGAGGAGCTCAGAACTGGACACAGCACTCTGAGTGCACCTCATCAGGAGCAGAGGGGCAGGATCAGCTCCCTGACCAGCTGGCAGTGTTCTCCCTAAAGCCCCCTCTGGACACCAGTGGCTTTTTTGGCCCCCAGGACACACTGCTGGCTCATGGACAGTTTGTGTCCACCAGGACCCCCAGATCCTTCCCTGCAGAGCTGCTTTCCAGCAGGCCAGCCCCCAGCCTGTACTGGGGTGTGGGGTTATTCCTCCCTGGGTACAGGAGCCTGCATTTGCCTTTCCTGGATTTCAGACAGCTCCTCTCTGCCCATCTCTCCAAACTGCCAAGACCCTTCTAAAGGGATGCACAGCACTCTGGGGCATTGGCCACTCCACCCAGGTTTGTTCCATCAGTGAACTAAAACACCTTACATTCATGCTCTGGTAGCTGAATCCCATCCTAAGCACAGACTTCAAATCACAAACAAAAGCTGCTTTTAGGAATCTAGACATGAGAGAAGGCACCTGGACACCGAGGTTTGGTTTATTAGTCTTGATTTTTCATAGACAGTCGTGAACAAATCTCAATTATTAATAAGGCCAGTTTAGACATATTTAATGCTTATATAACTCTATTTTAGCATCTTCATTTGAGGGCTAAATCCTACCTAAAGGTTCATATACTGCTAGTATTCATCATTTTATATAGCATATTACGCCCTAGCCACCAAAATGACAGATTCTTAAAGAAGTGGATAACTATTGTTGAAATCAGGATTATAGTGAGTAAAAACTTAGGGACAATACTTTAACCAAGCCTACTAGCTATTTGTCTCAGGGGAACTACTTAGTTGCTATGAAATAGACACTAAATATTAAAAGTCAGAGAGCTATTTCACATTTGCACCTTCACCCAGATTCATTTGCCAAGTAGGTAAACAAGATTAATTAGCTGGAGGATTATGTTTTGTGTTGTGGAAGTGAAAATAAATGTTTAATCATGTGAATCCCTGGCAGTATCTAACAAAAGCTTACTCATTCCTGAGGGTAAATCAGGTGATCAAAGGAAACAAAGACCACTAAGGGACAGGCAGAGTCGCAGCTTCCTGCCTCTTGAATCAAGAGTCTACTATGGGTACAGCAGGGTTTTGCTTCCTTATTTTCCATAATGTCATTTTCTCCTCTAAGAAAAGGAGAAGCAACCTTCCCTTCCCACATCCCCCAAGAGAAAAGGAAAAAAAATTTAAAAAATTAAAAAAAGTGTGGTTATGCACATCTTTCCTTTCATTGTTCTATGTTCCGTTATATGGAATGACTCTGGATGGCCAAAAGCAAAAGACAAGACTAAAACAGTCCTTTTATTCTCTTCTATTGAATTCTAAACGAGATGATGTTTTGATTCAAGTTATAACCTTGTATAAGGAGTGGTGAGAATTCTACAGAAAACCTCAGGTAATTTCCTTGCAGTTTTGCTTCTTCCTCTTTTTGTTAACTACCCTTTATTAGTGGTTAATGAGGAAACTGATATGAAGAGAAATATATATTGTCTTTTCTCATTTGAAATTTAAATATGCATAACCACAACCTGGCTCCAATCCCACAAATAATCTAAAAGATATGATTCAGATACACTATGCATCCCTCTATTTTGAAAATCCTTCAAACAGCTTTTATATGTCATTTTTTTCTTCCACAGCAGATGATCCAGTAGCTTGAAGAAGGGTGACAACCATACAGAGTGACTTTCCTAACTTCAGAGACATCTTGAAAATATCTGACAATGCCAAGAAAAAGAATAATTTAAAAAAATGACAGACAGATGTGTTAAACAATCTTGATTGATGAATGGATTAATTTGGTGCTTTTTTAATCTAAATTTATTTGTGTTCTGAGGACTTCAAGGCTATAAACACTGTCCCAAAAATTAGACAAAACAAATCAGATTATTCTCTCAGTTATACTGTTATACAGGAAATCTGTATTGAATTTGGTACAGTTTTGAACAGAGACAGAATCTTCACCAGAATATTAAAACCCTAGATTAATTGTTCTTAGCCTATTTTGAGTGCCTATGCATATTAGCAAGTATAATATGTACTTAATGTATTTCTTTTCATATCCATTTCACTTGTACTGTTTAATGCTTAGTATAATAAGCTAAATTTCAGCAATGAGAATAACAGGAATAAGCATCTAGAAAATCTTAAAAAATTATGTCTGCATTTCTTGAGCCTTTTGGGGCTTTGGCTAGCAATAAACCGATGTTCTGGGAAGAAAAAAGTATAAGGATGAAGTATAACATAAATATGTGCTATATATATTTGCTACTGTTCTGAGCTTTTACACAAAAGGTGAAAGGTGACTGAGATCAATCATATTTAAAAGACATCATGGTAGAACACTGGGAGCTCAGCCACACTGGGCACAGAATCTACACTTACAGTTTCATGGGTCAAAATTAAAGGTGATTGTTGACTAGTTGATGACTATTTTTTCCCTCCCACTTCACCCCATATGCAGATCATTTGAAACAGTCTAAATACATACTATGGTGTATTACTCTGTGTCTTCAGGAAAATCTGTTGAGAGGAGGCAGCACATAATAAACAAAAGCATTGTTGGGCATGTGCTGACATGGTCTGCAGTTGAGTCTTGTTCTAGGGGTTTTTTGTACGCTTGTGGGGAAAAACTCGCTTTCCATTCTCAATAGCTCAGGTTAACAGAAGTGAGAAATCCTCATTTCACAGAGAGGAAACAAAGCAATTGCTGAAGAAAATCTTCACTGAAGTGTCACTTAAGTCCAGACCACATATATGAAGTAAAAGACCTCACAACAACAGTCATCTTCCAACCAGAATAAAACAATGTGTTTCCACAGAATACTTCCTGCTAAGTGACATTGAGCATGACCTGATATCCCCTTCAAAGATAAATATGTGAATTTGTCACTTATGTTCTTAATACAGGCAATGAAATCATAGAATCAGAGAATATGCTGAGTTGGGAGCATATCTGGAATATCAGAGCTGGAAGGGACCCACCAGGATCATCTAGTCAAACTCCTGGCCATGCACAGGAGCCCCCAGAGTCACCATGTGCTTTCCCCTGTACTTCTCCTGTAGAAATTGCAGGATATGCCAGGTAGGAGGTATATATGATTCTACCTTTTCCCGTGCATTATCTTTCAATCTATCTCAGATGGACACTATTTTAGGCTTGCAACAGATTAACATAATTCTCCTGCATTGCTTTTATTTAATGTGCAATATAGACAAGTGTTTCCTCTTCTGGACCCAATATGGTATGCCCAAGTTACCCTGACAAAAAGCAGCACACCCAGGTTGAAAAAAAATCAAATGAAAGTTAAGAAACATGATGGTTTAATCACTGTAATTTCCTGTATCCTATGAGTGGCCTATATTTTCTCAAAGGTCATTTAGATTTGAGGTTTCAGAGTGAGTACTTTTCAGTGCTTGCTACTTAGTGGAATTTCCAACCAAGCTTTACGTTCCTAAGTGTATGAAGAGAGTTCATCACCTGAAAAACTGGTGGTCTGGAAAGGGTTTTAACCACTATTTGATGTCTATGCCTTGCTCTCACAGCAGGGAAGACTGTCACAACTTTTCATTGAATCTTTCATTGTATGTTTGAAATTGTACTCTTTCAGTTGTTCACAATTCTAAATATATTGGTGACACTTTTTATATTACAAGTGAGCAGATGTTTCTGACTTCTAGAGAATTTTAAGTTCTAAGTATCATCCTCAAATGATTCATATTTTATGCAAAAAAACAAAACTCTGCTATGATTTATATTTTTTAAAACTTGATAATATATCAAAACCGGAGAGACACTGAAAGCCTTCATTTCTACCTCCTCTATTGATCACCCTGAAGCAGATAAAATGGAATTCAAATTTCTCCCTAAGGAACTACAAATGCACTAAAAATCTCTTGCTCCAGCTAATAGTTTGCTATGCCAGAGTAAAATCAGAAAACTTAGTGAATTTATTTGCCCTTTCAAGGACATGGTACTGCACACAGCGTGATCTGTGACCTGTAGTAAATCAAGCATGCATAACTGTGAACTAACCTACTGCTTTTTTATGGTGCCTCCCTCCTATTAAACAGATGTATGGTTTGTCTCAGCAAAGACTGTAAGGATTGTCCATCAACCAGGAGTTACTATCCTTTTTATTTTAGCTAGAAACTTCCCCCTCCCACAGAAGCCATATTCCTATCCTAAGTAAAATACATTTTTGCATTATTTTCTCCTTCCTTATTGCTGCTTTTTAATTGCATGAATTTCCAATATGAACATTCATTTAATATTGCTTTGCATTCTATAGATTTGAACTATGATACATTGCACCTCAAAGCTCCAAAGCATTTCAAAAACTCTATTCTGCCTCTTCAAAAGAGAATGGGGAAAAAAAGATAAAACTGCATCTAAAAGTTGATGTGGAGCAGAATTTGGGACAAGGAAATAAAGGAAAAATTTATCCAGGAACCTTGACAGACTTAAATGTCAGGCACATTCTTCACAAGTGCTGCTTGCATGTTTGAAGGCCATTGCAGTCAAAATAGGACATTCAAATCTTGTTCTTATTTATATAGGACTGGAGTGTATGAACCCTGGATGTATTAGTTCAAGGCCAACAAAGCTCTCAGTGGTTTATATTTGAATTTGATTTATGTATACAAGAAAAAGTTTATTTCTTCTCTAAAAAACATGTGAGAGGTTTCTCAGAGGGTTTTCCAGGACCAGGGTACTCCAGGCAACAATGGCACCATCTCTAAACACCTGCACTGCAAATGCCGGCTTCGATCACAGGCACTTGTGCAAAAATAAAACATTTGCTGAGGTCCAAAAGGAACTTCAAAAAATTCTCTAAAAAATGGAAAAGGATTGTGGAATCTGGTGGGTGGATGGAACACACAAGGTGATGGTATAATGAACAATAACCAACAAGATGGGATAGATTTAATTCAGTTGAATTTCCTCCTCGACATCTAAGAAAAAAAGAGACAACATTTTTACTACCTTTAGTAAAGGTTCACTCCTGTTGAGAGAAACAAGGAGATCTGATACTGGCAGTGCCTGGGTTAAAGGACTTCCTGTTTTCTTCATCTCCCATCCTATTTGCCAAGTGGCAGCAGAAATTTGGAGCTTTTCCAGGATGCTTCTGTTTTCTGGCCTCCCTCACACAAGCAAAGTTATTAGCCTCTAAGGAAAGAAAGAAAATGTGCCTCACATTGGTTCAGGGCTCTGAGCCTCCCGTGCACATTCCTGGGGCTGTGCTTGGTGCTTGAGTAGCTCTTCCCTTTGTCCCCCAGGAAAGACAGGGGCACCAGATGCCTGTCCCTGCAGCTGGAGGCTGCTAATGGGACTATGATGAATAGGGTGAAATTCATCTTAGCACACAGAAACACTGCACTCCTAAGCAGACCTGCAAGACTGAAGAAGGGAAAAGCAGGCATAAAGTGAGTTATTACAGCAAGTGTAGGAAAAAAGAGATCAGTGTCCAGAGAAATGAACCTTAAAAAGGCTTGGCAGTATGAAGGAAAGAGAAGAAATGCCTGCTCCTCTGCACTTTTTCCAGAACTAGGGGTAAAGGAAAATTAGGGTCAGGAGATGAACTAGTGAAAGAAAAAGAGTTATTCCTTCAAACTCAGCTCTACAACTGGCATCAGGCCCAAAACCTGTGAGGCTCCTTGTTTTTCTAGGTCTTGTCATCTTGCCGGCAAGTGAAGGGCAGTCAGAGCTGCCACGTGTCACAAATAGCACATGGCACCTGAGCATCCGTCAGCCCAGGTAGAAGGTCACTGCTGAACTCCCAGGGAACACTCTTTGTCTCACAGGAACATGCTGCAGGCTGAAAGTCAGGCACTCACAGGCTCCAGACTCAGTGGACTCTTGTTAATAATTCCTTGTAGTTCACAACCTTTGTAACGAGCCTGGGCTTCATTTCCCTAAGAAACTCGTCAAGCAGCTATCAGGAGATGTGTGAAAACAGAGATAAACCAAATATATTATTAAACAAATAGCCTCACACTTAGGAAATGTGGACCTGTCAAACTTTAAAAGGAACATGCTCAGGTTCACCCCCTGATTCAGGACCTCATGCAGTCCTGTCTGGTGTGAGGGGTGTGTGGAGCACAGTATGCTGGAACCCCTGCAGCCTCACCCAGAGTTCTGCATCTGTCAGCTGAGCACAGAAAAAGGAGCATATCCAATGTGGCTTCTCAGAATAAATTGATCTATACAGGTGAAGCAATCCTGAGAAGATAGCCTCAGCCATCAATAAAACTGAAAATCCTAGAAACCAGGAACATACTTATTGTGCTAATCTGTGACCCATCAGTTGAGTGAAAGATCAAATCCTTTGGGATTTGTGCTAAAGAACATCATGAAACTCTTTCTCTTCTCAAGAGTCTGTAATCTCTTGAGGATAAAAAAGCACCAACAATAAAAACCAAGTTACTCCCTTTGGG
>VZTT01011098.1:4297-36529 GCA_013400855.1 Buphagus erythrorhynchus | reverse complement strand
GGGCAGGGATTTAGGATTCTCTGAATAAATACCCTACTGCAATCAGAAGTGGGTGAGTGTTGGATAAGTCTTGTTCGCATGAGAAGCAGAAGGGAGAAATGTACTCCATTACCTAGTAACTTTGTCTTACTTTCTCTCATATTTGTACTCTGTAGTTTTTTCACTTAATTACTGTCCTAGTTACCACTCTTAACTGCTCTTTTCTAAGGCTTAACTTTGTTTCTTTGTGGAAGAGAGTATTGTAGGACCATCCAGATTTAGATGGCAAGGTTTTTGTTCTACCTTCACGGTGCAAAGTGAGATTGTGGACTATCTTCCAGTCATTACTACTTAATAAGAAACTGTAGACTTTCATGTAAGTATTAGGAACTGGCATTGGTTATCTTTTTTTTTTTAATATTTTCCCACTTACTGGTTTTTTAGTACTCAGATGTTCATGTATGTTCTCCATGAGCTGCTTTGTTATGTATGAAAGTACACTATAATATCTGCCTTAAACAAAATAGATTGCATTTATCTGATTTTTAATCACCTTATGTTTCTTCAGTTGAGTTTGTCTTATATGCCCTGAATTCCCACTGCAGTCAAATCTAGGAAATGAAGGAAATGATTGATCATTGCTAGTATCTCAAATTGGGTTTTGTGCAATAAACCACTGAATATTACTGAAAATAACTGTTCTACTCAGGATTAAAATTTATCAGTTAATGAATAGCTTCTGGTCTTCTCAAGTTTGCTTATTTCTCTAATTGGCAATTCTGTAGACAGGCCTGTGATGCTGCATAATTTCACAATTCTTGTATTTCATGTTCATCTGTGTCTTTATGTGTTGTTCAGTGTGCTAGTGAAACCTTCCTTAGTACTTGCTTTCAGGGAAAATCTTTGTGTTTAGAAAAGGGAAGAAAGAGAGATGGAGAATCTCCTTTCTAGGCTTGGACATTTATTTCCCAGTGCTCCCTATTCTGTATTGGGGAAAATCAGATTTTCCCCTCAGCAGATGGTTATCACGATTACAGGTGCAAACTATCATGTACTGAGTTCCCAGGTAGCTGTCAGTTATATAAAAAAGCTTTGAGGTTTATTAGCAAGTTTAATTAACAGCATGTGAATCATGTACTCACACGTCTTCTAATTATGACCACTTATGTGAAACCCTTAGCTATGTTACAAACTAACAGCTCTCAAGAGAGCGCACTATGTCAAAACAGTTCTGATTTGCAAAAGAAAAACCCTTTCCAGAGCTATAATTAAATATTGGTGAGATATGTTTCCATCATCAACTGACAACTAGTGCACTGGCCATTCAATCAAAAAGGCACCCAATGAAATGCAGTCATACAGTTTATTTGCATGGACACTGATGTAGTTAAATAGGTGCTAACTGAACTCTTAAACTGTTTCTGCTGAACAAGCACAAGCAACTTAGCAGTAATACATGGAGATGAAGCGTAGTGATGTTATTTTCCTTAAAGGAAAAACTATTAATGACATCACTAAAATATTTTCTAGAATATCTGACTAGGAGTGTCTTTTATATCCTATTGTATTCTCTTATATAAGGCCCTTTTTTTGTTTGTTTTCCAAAAAGCTTTTTATTGGGATTAATAAAGTAAATCTGACATTTGTATATTNGTCATTTGTATATTACAGATTCCAAGAAATCTCTGAATAATACCCAATGGTGTATCACTTCTCCTCCACTAACTCGTTTGCACTATGTTAAAAGCAAATAGTAGAGTAACTAAAGAAAATACAGATAACAAAGAAATGAAATCCTTGTTGCTTAAGTATCTGTTTGGGGAACAGAAATATTCTAGAAATCTTTGGGTGTTGCCTCTGTTGATACACACGATTAAGTGCCCTGCAATGGTGCATGAAGGTGAGCAGCTGATGGTTTGAAATCGAAGGCACCTCGTGCCTTCTCGTGGGAAGCTCTGCGAGGAGGGCTCAGGGAGCCTGGGGATTTGAACCTTCTCCAGTTTCTCCTGTTGGCTCTCACGATGGGAAGAGGGCTCTCTTGGGCTGAGAACAGCTTCCCCCAGCCCTGCTGACCTGGCTGCTCCAGGGAAGGTTAAGCCTGACTTGTGCAATGGTTTTTCCCTGTGTTTTTCCTTAGACTTCTCCTTTGCCCCAATTCCATACACTTTATCTTTTCTCCAGAGAGCTGTTCCTTACCCTTTCTGGGCCTGATCCCAGAAGCACTGAGATGACAAGAGATCACGGAAGAGAGTTGCACTAATTTTAGTAAGCTTGGGAACATTTTCTGTGGAAATCAGAGAGAATAAGCCCCTAAAATACCTAAAGAAAATGATGAAAGGGCTATTGATGAAGTCCTATTCCTCATTGAATTGAACAGGGATATTGATTATTAATGTAATTTACTTCAATAGTGTTATGATTTAACTACATATATTCTAAAGTGTTTCTAACAACCCATTAAATATTTTAGTAAACAGAAANACCATAGGTCAGAACTCTGAAATTGATTACTTCACTATAAGACATTTTCAAATCTTTTGTGGAGTTATATTTTTGTCTTTTTTCTCCTACAAGGAATTCAGTAGAGGAAAAAAAAATAGCACTGGGATGCACTAGGATTCAAGCATTATATGATGTTTGTTTAACATTTTCCTTTCCTAATCTTGGGGTTTTTACTTTTCCTGGAAGAAATGAATAATTTGGTTCCCTGAATAATTATCATATACTTACTAATAGTTCAAAAAGGAAAAATGCATCAGAATAATCTCTTCAATAAGATGATTTGTGTTACAGTATATATATAAAGAGATTTAAATAACTAAAAAGTAAAAACCATAACAATAATGTCCCGTTCTTTTCTTCTCTCAAATAGCACACTCATACACACTCATATATATGTACATGTATTTATGTATATATTTTTTTCAAATTTGTACCTAAAATGGTTTGTTATTTGTAGATCACATAAATTACTTTTCAGTGTATGAAGATCTCACTAAAGTTAAGCAGGCCTGCACAAACGGATTTTACTTCTTGCTGTGGGTGTTCCTCTTGTGGCCAAACTTCCACACCCAAGGCACATACTTAAAATTTCCCCTAGCATAGAGCTGTACCTCGTAATTTGGTGGGTCAGAGGATGGAGGTGATTATCCATTAGTCTTTCACTGTGGTTGCTCAGGTACAGCAACTACCAGAGAGTTTGCCAGTGCCTGTCAGAGCTGATATTCCCAGTCCTGTAGTGCCTGTACTGAAACAAAGCTGCTTTCTACCATCCACAATGTGCCACCTGGGGTACTCAGAGGTGAGATCTCCAAAAAGTCCCACTGCCTCTATGGTAGGGACTTCTTGTATCCCCTGGAGCTCAGGAGCTCCTCATTGGTGACAAGGCACTGAACTTGTATCTGGTTCATGGGTCAGAAGACAAATGATTCTCTATCCAGTAGTTTTTGGTGCAGAGGGCAGAGACAAAGGGTGATGCTTTCACAGTAACATCTATTGCTGAGCAGATGGGCTGTTATGTGTTGCACTAGCTGGAGCTGTTCCTGAGTGTGTAGTCTTCGTTTCTATGCTTCAAAACACTTCCAGTATTTTATTTGTCCATTCATTGCAACTGGAAGAAAAGAAATTATGTGTAAATGTTCAATAAATATTTGGAAGTCTCTGTGTGCTAGATCAATCCAGCTTGGTGGAATACCTGCCCACCAAGGTTTTATTATTTGGCAGTGGCAGATCTCACCCGGCTTTGCTGTTGATACTGATCCCTTTGAAATAGAATATGTGCCACCATAAACACCAATATCATCTTTTTTCTCCTCTCATCCTGCACTCCATTATGAGACAGAAATGGGGACCTAGAAACAAATAGAAAGGCTTTAACATTTGAATTAGTGATTATCTCTCCTCCTTAGAGAAATGTTTGATATTATAGTTGCAGAGGCAGTTTAAATATAGGATAGATCAAGGTGGAAGTGGTAACCCCACCAGAGAAGAATGAGTGAGACCTGTAAAGAAACCAGATTTGGTCTGAATATACAGATTACCCCAAATCAAATCATATCACAGGAAAATGCAGTTTCAGACAGAAAGTGGAGAGGGAGAAGAGAAGGGCAGAGTTTCTGGACAGTCAGGGAAGACCCACTCCAGAATTGTGCTTGTGGCTACCTGTCCTGTCAGAAAACACAGGCTTGAATGTTCATCTCTTGCATCCCAGAGAAACGCCCTTACCATAGACATGCTTCCCCTGCTGAAATGCTTGAAATGTTTTAGTTTCCTAGTGATATGGAAATGGAACATTTTTGTCATGTCAAAATATTTCACAGATCAGACAGTTCACTCTTAGCTTAGCCCTGTTGTGCCTGTGTTTTATTCAAACTCTGTCCACTAAAATAAATAATCCAGAAATAATGTACATAGGAAGCCAGCAAGCACTATCAGTCAAAAAGCAAACAAGCTAACTGCCCTGTCAAATGATCACTTTATTCATCTACTGAACAGTGTATAAATAAACCTTATCTATATAACTCTCATGTACCATCTTTTGTCTTTAGATCTGAAGCATTTTGTAAGCAGCAAACTCTAATCCAGGATGTCATTTAAGCACGTGTTTAAACTGTTCTTTAGAAAAAAATCTTGTTTAAGTGCTTTTCTAATTAGGGATTAATTAATGAAACCACCTGAATTTCCTGTGAAGGGATATTTTTCAGATAGAAAAATGAAAGCCAGACAAGTTGTCTTGTCAGGGACGGCACAAACAGTTACAGACAGAGCAAAGATTTGTGCACCTATCACCTCTCTCCAGGCAGTACTGTTTTCCCAAAGATCCATGCAGACTTATTTCAAGCTTTTGTACTGCATTCAGGGGCTAACTGATGCATCACAAACTTTGAAGTCAGGAAGTGTGGTAGACTACAAGGATACAAGCTGACAACTTTTGAAACATTCTCTTAGGTATCTTTATGGGTCAAGACATAGCAGAATAAATGACAATCTGGATACTATTTTATTGAAACCTTTTCTTTGTAATTTTTCAGTCCCTGCAAATCACTCATTTTTTTTTTTTTTTTTTTAAATTCACTTTTCTGTAAATCAGATAAATAGAAAGGGAGAAGCATTTTATTTGACAGAGAAGGTCAAGGATGTTTTCCACTTTCATATACAATTCTGGCAGCCAAGGGAAATCTAGATTAATGAACAAGGAAAATTGCTCTTATGTTCAATTAATCTATTGCTTTAATTCCCTTCAGAGTGATTGCTGTGATCCCCATGTGTTTTAACCCAGAGCCTGGTCTACCTGTCTTAGTCTTTGGTGACAGTCTGACAAATTCCTTATGGACAAGTGCTCACTTATACATGTGTTAATGCATCAGCCACACAGCAAAATATTGTTAGGTTAATATATTAATTGTGTGTAAAGGCTAATGTTGTAATTCTGGAGATAGAAATGGGTCTTGTTGTAGCTGTGTATGAAGAAAATTATATCTTAAAATATTTTCTCAAAAATTTTTAATTTCAAGCTTACTTCTGTGACAGGCGCAGCCTTTCTGAAAAAAAGCAGGGAATACTGCAGTAAATTTATGGGAACATTTATCAAAACCTAGCAACACCACACTACTAATTTGGGATTCAGCACTTTACTAAATGTGCTAGAAAGTAACAGCAGGAGATGTTCCCAATTTGTGAATGAATTCAGTGCTCAGAGGAGTGAATGAGCCAAGAACAGCCTGGGCAGAGGGAGGTGTGTGGTTCCTCACCTCTTCTCCACATGACAGCTCTTGCTCAAAATTGGGCCCATGAATCTTGAGAGATGGTTCCATAAATGAGTCCCTTTCTGAGCAAAAATAACTTACATGAAATTAGAGTCTGAAATGGTTAGACTCAAAAGAACTTTGGGTTTATTCAAATACATTTGATTAAATAGTATCCAGCTGAATATCTAGGACCTGAAAATTCCTGTATCTGCCTTCTTACATGGTTTGAGTCATGTTTTTGATTTTGTCCTTTTCTCAGCATCGGAGACAGTAAACTAATCATTTCCACTCACTGGCACATTTCCTGGTTCTGTTCTCTCCCAGCTGCTCACCAAGCTTCTTACTTCACCTTTGTACTGCTATAGCTTTTGTGCTCAGCTTTTCTTTACATTTCCACATGCTTTCTCCAAGTCCTCTTCTTTCAAAGGACAGTCTCTTATCTGCTGATTTTATATTTTATCTTAAATCCCCTTTTTAATCTTTCCCTTACTGCAGGTTAGTTTTTTTTGTTTGCTTGCTTGCTTGTTTTTTTTTTGTTTTTGTTGTTGCCTAGTTTTGTGGTTTTCTTAAAAGAGATACACTGAATGGTTATAAATAGTAACAACATTTTTTAAAAATCACCTTGTTAAAACAATCTCTCTTACCTGGGGTTTGCATGAGAGTTGTTTGAACACTGTCTCCAACAGGGCCAGCTAAGGCTTTCTGCTTTTCATTTTTATCTTGATTTTTTTTTTCTTGTTTCTTTCTTTCTATTCATTTTCACTTCAGCTCCAAAACAGATGAAAACTTGTGGATCTAATCCATACACATTAATTTAGAAAAGAAAAGAAAAAAAAGAAAGAAAATGAGAGGGTATTTTTCTTGGAATTGTTTTTATTTATGCAGATATTTAGATGATATTGAAACACAGATAGTAACCACAGAGTGACCACATGCTTTCCTTCCTTCCTTCCTAGGAGTCCTGTTAATCAGACCCTCTCTTGCATTAACTGATACAGTTCTGTTAAATCAAAGGCAATGCACTGATTTACTACAGCTGAAATATCTCCAGAAAACATTGCCCCTCTCAGGCTGTGTTCTTTGCATTCTCTAGTAGGCATATCACATCAGCAAATCCATAAAATGAATTGCCACACAATAAAGCAGCATGGCAATAGATCTATTTCTCACCTGGCATTGAAGTGTGGTTCTGCTGCAGTGTAAATGTGGCCAGCATGTTTGTCACTGACACGTAGAGAAAAGCTCCTGTGCTGACAGAAAAACTCTTGTGATGACAGAGTAATGCAGGGCTGAGAAATCTATCAAGAGAAAGGCATGGAGAAGTTGTTCTGCTGAGTAGCAATGTACATAATACACATGTATTTGTGCTGCTGGATCACCATCTCATCTGCTTGCTTGGATTTGTATATAGAGTATATTTAAATTCTTATGCAGGAATCCAAAACTGTGCTTTTAATTTTACCCACCTTCTTAAGTCTTCTTCCCTGTCTCTTATAAATATCATGGGTTTTACTTCATTTAACTTTGGCCTTCTAACAGTTAATCATCTCTTAAGCTAATTGATCACATCTCCAAGGCTGATGGAAAGAGCTTAATTCCACCCAAAGCTCTCCATATATATTTCCATGGTTTACTACAGAAGCTAGATAAGCTTGCATAATGAAATTATAAATAGCTGCTACTGAGTGAGAACATTCTCACCATTTGTGGCTGCATCTTATATAGCACAGTTCTTGTGCAGAGCCAAGCATTTTGAGTACAGAAAGGAAACATCACAAATCAGAGCTAGGATATTTATGCAATCCACAGATGTCTAACAACACACTTTCATGGCTACAGACGTTAATATATAGGTACCTGAAAATCACAGGAACTGTTTTTACAGTCCATCTATTCAATATTTTGTTGAGTTGTTTTCATTTTAATGGCCTGACTTTTGTTTGTTCCTTCACTTTCCCAGTGAATGGAGGACAATCTCATCCCAGGCACTTCACAAACCCACTCAAATCCCATCTAGAAATTGAATTTACTTGTAACTCCATGGGCAGTAGAAAACACAATGTGAGATCAGTGAATTGAAACTGATTGATATTGGTTGACTTTCTATTCTTTTCTTGAATCTAAACCTCTGTATTTCCACTTTATAATGTAATGAATTAGATAGAATTTATTATTTTGTTTAACTTCATACAGTATTTTCAGTACCCTATAAATATACCAGTCATAGTGAGGGGCATGCTTATTTAAAAAGAAAAAATGCTAAGTCAGTTTTAAATACCAATGGTTTATATATGTACATAGGATTCATTTCCATTATAGTTTGAAGATAGTTTTCAATCCTCGGGTGGAAAAGGCACATAGTTCCTTATTCTTGCAGCTGTGGCCAGGTAGATAAAACATTGGGGGTCTCATTTGTGGCAGACTTAATGTTTGGCAATTTTAGGGAGTGCTAGGTGTGTCCAATGAATTTGGATAATCACAGAAGGAATAACAGTGTAGAAGCACTGGACTCATGTACAGATCACCTTTGCCTTGCAATATTAAGAAAATTTTCCCATATTTTTGAAAATCCAGAAACCTGAACTGCTGAGTAGCTCTAAATCTAGGGAGGCCCTAAGCAAAATTGTAAGATTACTTTCTATGGAAAAAGGTAAAGTGCCACACATTGGGAGGAAAAAGAAATACCTGAATGAGTGAGGGAACAGGTACCAGTAGAGAAAGTGGAGATACAGGTGATTCAATGAGATCTTAAGGCAATGTTGCCCTTCTTTTGCAAAAAGGTGAAACTTGTTCCAGTTATCATCAAGTCATATGAAATAATCTTTCAATACCAATGAACTTTTATAAAGTCTCAGTTGGATTTTAGCACATGGGTTTGAGTGTAACAGCTCCAAAACAATGGAAACTAATTGAGGAAAAGTTACCAAAAGGCACAATAAATGGTAGAAGTTTTAGCACTGTTTATTGCACAGAATGCAGAAAATGAAATGTGAAAGGAGTTTTCCAGTTCATTTGCTGCAAAGTGGACCTGTGTGTTCCCTGTGGTGCCCATTACAGGACAAGAAATGATGGCTTGCATTTTGAAGAATGGAAATCCCAGGAAAGGAGCTTTAATGACAAGGGTCAAGAGACACAGAAATTTATCATTGGGCAGGAAGATGGGGAGTCTGGGACTTTTAAAGCAGGTTCAAAAGATGTTTCTTATGAATTACACAGTTCAGATGCTCCTGTCTTGAGGAATGGTCCATGTGGCTTATCCAGCCCTCTCTAGAGGGATTTCTAAAAATATGTGCTGAAGGTGCACTCAGTCAAAAGCAGCAGGGTCAGCATGTACCTCAAACCCTCTCTGACTTCAGCTGAAGCAATGTTCATGCAAAGGGGCCAGAGACTAATGTCAAAATGAATATGGAATCAAGCTAAAAATACCCTGAAATACCCCATTAATCCCCATTAATCTTTACCCCTCTGCCCGACACGGGTGGCAGGGCTGGACCTGTCCCTCTGTCCCCGACACGGGTGGCAGGGCTGGATCTGTCCCTCTGCCCCTGACACGGGTGGCAGGGCTGGCTCTGTCCCTCTGTCCCTCACACGGATGGCAGGGCTGGGTCTGTCCCCGACACGGGTGGCAGTGCTGGCTCTGTCCCTCTGTCCCTGACACGGGTGGCAGGGCTGTCACTGTCCCTCTGTCCCTGACACGGGTGGCAGGGCTGGCTCTGTCCCTCTGTCCCTGACACGGGTGGCAGGGCTGTCACTGTCCCTCTGTCCCCGACACGGGTGGCAGGGCTGGCTCTGTCCCTCTGTCCCTGACACGGGTGGCAGGGCTGTCACTGTCCCTCTGTCCCTGACACGGGTGGCAGGGCTGTCACTGTCCCTCTGTCCCCGACACGGGTGGCAGGACAGGACTTGTCCCTCTGTCCCTGACATGGGTGGCAGGGCTGTCACTGTCCCTCTGTCCCTGACACGGGTGGCAGGGCTGGCTCTGTCCCTGACACGGGTGGCAGGGCTGGCTCTGTCCCTGACACGGGTGGCAGGGCTGGCTCTGTCCCTGACACGGGTGGCAGGGCTGGCTCTGTCCCTGACACGGGTGGCAGGGCTGGCTCTGTCCCTGACACGGGTGGCAGGGCTGGCTCTGTCCCTGACACGGGTGGCAGGGCTGGCTCTGTCCCTGACACGGGTGGCAGGGCTGGCTCTGTCCCGCTGTCCCCGACACGGGTGGCAGGTACAGCTGTCTGGGGTCCCCGGTTGCTGCCCGTCTCTGTCACCCCCAGCTCCTCCGCTGTCCCCTCCCTGCAGGTTTCCCCCGCAGCACTGCAGGCTCAGTCCCACTGAACCCCCCCTGTGCCTAAGTCCCTTTTCCCTCTGTTGGACAGACCAGCTGCAGACTGCCCAGCCCCAGGTGCAGGCAGGAGCTCCCAGGAGGGCAGAGCACAAAGTGGCTGGCTTTTGCTGAAAATGAAGAATACAGTGGGCTTCTGTGGAAATACTATTGTACAAGGTAAACTGCTCTTACAGGTTTTTTAGAAGCCATGCCTGAAAACCCTAACAAATTCTAGAGCTGGCCTCAATAAATGCTTTTTATTTTAAAGGCTACAGTTGATAATGTGGCATATACCTCTAATTAGAGAGTACAGGGAATAAAAAGTAAATTAAAAGGCCTGCTCTTCTGGGATTTCATTTATTTTTTGTCTTGTGAATGTTTGTGCCCCATTTAATCATTCCAGAGGTATAAATAAAGTAATAACATTTAAGTTGTTTGGAATTTGTTTTTTACATATAGAAAAAAAGAGAAAATAATTGATTTCCACCTCCTCTAAATTAGATATAATAAAACAAAAAGAAATCTGAAAAAATGTAGCTTTCCTCAATAAAATAAATGATGTGACAAGTATAATTGCCTACAGAGGAACATAAAATGTCCTTGAATAATTTTGAGTAGTAGCAAACAAAATTTATTCCTCATGACCTAGTACTTTTGTCCAGAAGCAATAGCCATTAAAAGTGCTCACAACTTTTAAGTGATACAAAATCAGTACAGGTGAGGGATTTTGGGCATGTGGCAGAGCACATACTTCAGGGAGGCTTTCATTACAAACACTGGTTTCATTCATACAAAAAATATCATCAACAAAGATATCTCTGATTATCAGAGTCTTTAGTCTAACCTTGTCCTTACTGAAACTACTATTGATTCTTGTGGAGACAAGATGTGCCTCTGTATTTTTTTATACTCAAAACAGACCTCCCATCATGGATGTCTTTCATGTAGAGTAACATGATACGAAAAAATTTTCCCTACTTACTCTTCATTTGTGTCTTCATATCAGGCTAAGCACAGCCCTGGCTGAGTGTATATGATACACTTGAGATTAAGGATGCTGGATAGATAAGGAATGTGACAGACAAGTCCTTAAAAAAGATTTGTCACATGTATTTTAAGCTAAAAAAATCTCTGTGAGAAATTCAATTCATCCTCAATGTTAAGCTTGCTAATATTTTTCCAGCAGCAAGTAGAAATAAGGAATAAAACATAGATGATCACAGAACAAGAACATTGTTTACTAATTAACTTGACTGGATCTGACGTGATTAACTTATGAGAATAAGGCAGTTTCTATCAGTATTTTGAGACTACCTCAGATCTTCATAATGGACTCATTTCTTCAGACACAGGATAGACATGCTACCTCTGAATAGATGAAACTGTTTTCTCATCTGCATGTGACACATAAATCCTTAGTTCAAGAGGCTCTTCATTTTCCTTCTCTTTCTTTTCTTAGAAAAAAGGAAAACATTACCATGAAGCAAGTGAACTGAAGTACTGGCTTGACATGCAACACTCAAAGATAGCTGGTCTGTATTTCTTTGTAAAATGTTCTGCCATCCTGCTTCTGCCATGCAGGACCCTCAACATCAGCAGTACTACAGAGAAAGCAGGACAGCTCAAGTTACACAGAAAAAGAATTTAGCTAAAGAAACTAAACTGACTTCTACACCCTTCTTCAGAAGAATCCCATTGTGAATAGGCATAAGGAAGGAATAACTCTGGGCAGCTTGGGGCAGTTTTAAATTTTTGCTGTTTGCAAAATGTGCCAGAGAATAGTTGGGACTTTTTTCCACAGATACCCGCCCAACAGAATCTTTCACTTTGGCCCTCCTGCCAGTCTCCTTAAGACTTGCCTGTGCTCAAAAGGGATAGCTGCACTGCTAGAGCTGGTGCAATCCCTCCTCCCTCCAGTGCAGAAACAGCTGATACAGAGAAGGAGCTCTTCTGCCAGTATCACTCTCAGAATAAGCTGAACAGAAAAAAACCCCTGTTTTCTTGTTCAATGGAACCTGTTAGGGTTAATGTTTGGAGGGTTTTTGCATATTTATGTTGGTTAAAGCCCTGAGATATCTTTGCTACTAATAGACTGAGTTGTGCCTGCAGAGATTCAAAATATGGGCCTATCTTGGGAGTGTAATTCAACAGCTAATCCAGCAATAGCAAGAAAAGTTCTGTGCACCTTTGTCTTCTGCTGAACACCTGGAATTTTCTGTGAAAATACTATATTGTATTAACAGAAAAATTCTCAAATGGGTTATTCTTTAATTCTATGCAGCCTGCAGCCACAGTTTGGGGTTTTTTTTTTGTTTGTTTGTTTTTTTTTTAAATTTTTTTGGTGTTATTATTGAGTAAAAATGTGGGTCACTAAAGGTATATGTAAAGCTTCCTTGGCCCTCAGGATTGAAATGGCTTCTTTCACTTATTCTAGCCAGCATAATTATGTTAATTATGTGCACTATTAGAAATATTTTTCATGACCTTTAAAAAGTCAGATAGGTTCAGAGCACTAATTTCAGGGGAAGTCAGACACAGAACACAGAATAACTTTTAAGGATGAGGCTCTGCTGTAATTCCACCAACACCATGAGCTAACATAAAGGTCCTCTGGTGCATTTTGCACTCTGGCAGCTCACAGATCACATCTCCTTCCCCTCCTGCCCACAAGAACTCTCTTCCCTTTCAGTTACATAAGAGTTTGTGCAACTGTATAGTGAACTGGAGCAAGAAAGTCATCAGGGAAAAACTAATTTACTATAAAAGTGGTTAATTTGAGTCAGAATTAACTCCTTGACAGAGCTGACCCTGTGGCCTCCCAGCACTAGGTGTGGCTGTGGGGAAGGAGGCTCCTGTGAGATGGCTTCTGGCAGAGGTCCTCACTTGTGTCTGCCTGGTGCTCTGGGAGCTGCAGTGTACACCTGTGCACATGCTGCTGTTTCTCCTCCACAATATGGGGAAAACAGCTCTTTCTCACATCTTACTGATGCTGTGAAGACAAGATTCTACAGAGTCTGATCTTCAGTTTTAATAGGTGTTACACCATATTTGTTGCATAGGTAAATGAAAGTGGTAATTCCAAAAGATAAACAGAAATATTTGAATATCTTCAGAAATACAACAGGAATACATCTATAGAATTTCAATCCTCACTCACTTTACAACTGGAGAATAACTCAGGCACCATGTGCCTGACCCTGTGGTACGTACAAGCATCTCAGGAGTCTCAGTGTAAGCAAAGCCCTTGGACTTGAATAAGAGAACTCATGTCTTCCTGCATTCATTGAATCCATTTGAATAACTCCACTGGCAAAAACACCAATTGTAGCAGTTACTTATGAGAATAATTCACAGTTATGTTGAAACAAACTAATATGGATTTTATGAGAAGAAAAATGTGTCTTCTAGAACATTCTTTTTTCTGAAATACCTGAATCTTTGTGAAGTCTAATGTAAAATACCCTTTGGGCAATTGGACAGTCACTGCTTATGTATATCAATAAGAGGCTTCTGTAGATGCTTTCTCTAAAGTAGGTCATCTAAAACTAATATGGTAAAAATTCTGCTTTTTAATATTTTAATTGATTTTGCAACGGTTCTCAAGAGATGCTGCAAATATGCATTTCTGTTAAACATTTATCAGGCTAATATTGAGTTACTCACAAGTTAAATGTGTGATTATCAGAAATATACTATTTCTCATTAGGTGTAGAGAGAGCACAGGTTTAAAATCAGCTCGGTGGATCCCTGCATTTTCTGAGGCTATCCCATCAGTAATGAACACGACCTGTTCCACCCTGCTGGTCAAGATCCCAGAGGGCTGAGCATGTATTAGACATCTGAAAGAGCATTTCACAGCACTTACCAAGCTGCTCAGCTTTTCAGAGATAACAGAATTATTCTTACAAACTTCTTCATGACAGTCTTTCACAATTAGACTCAGTCAGGAGATAGTCAAATATTTCTCAATTGTATATACCCATGTAATGCAAATTTTAGTGGTTTATTTTACCTGAAGATCAAGTGTATATAACTGGCTGTGTTCCTAATAGCTGTGAAGGTTATTTGCAGTTTTGGAGAAGGCAGTAACCATCATATCAGTTCTGACAGGAGATGATAAAGAACTTAGAATATTTGAATACATGTTGAAACTTTAATTTCAGCACTTTATCATAGCTAGGTCTCCCTTGTTTTGTGAAAAAATTGAATTTTTTTCTAAACATATATAATTTTTCAGCGAGTGGATAGATCAACTAGGGAAAACCTTTGTTTCTCAGCAGTAAGAAAAAGATTGAAAAATATTATGAAAGGAAGAAAATCAGGACTACCTTTATGTAGCTTTAAGTACATGGCCTATCAGGGTATTGCTTCCTCACTGATGTTGGTCTATGGTGAGTCAGATTCATAGAAATAGCAGGCATTCATTTTCTGTAGAATCAAGCCAACTGAATCCATACCACTTGGAGTTATTAAAAAGTCTTCCTGTTAAATATGGTGTCAGATATCTGTACACTGATTAATTCAGTGCATTATAATGAAGATTGCATATTTTTGGAATATTCTCAGAATCTACTGAAGTTCTTGTGTGATAACAGAAAGATGCTCAAAAATTCCTTTTCCACCTTTCTTCTTTAAAATAATGAAGAAATGCAGGTCCATCTGAAGCAATCTTCCTTTTTATATTTTTCGTAAGGCTTTATTACAAGTCAGCCAACATAGATAGAAAGACTGTTACTTACCTGAAAAAGTTTTGGAGCCATTTGTGTAAGAGAATTTCACTTCTATGAAGTTTTTGCCCTCATCTGCAGCGCCTAGAGCTGAATTTTCAGAAACCTTTGAGACAGCTAGAGAAAGAAGTAATGTTAAGTTGTAAAACCAAAAAAGAATAGTAAGGAATAGATCCATCATCTTGCTCTGAACAAGGTTGAACTAAATTGGGTAACAAACAGGTTTCCTTTCTACAGGAAACCATCATTTGAGCAAATCTGGATGGTGAAGAAATATCTAATGAGTATGAATATTTTGTCCATGAGGGAACATCTAACAAAAAGTGTTCAGCTGATGATTAAGTGATGGAGGCATATAAACAGATAGATAATTTTGTACCTGCCCATGATTTCCTGTCAAATACTCTCTTTTATATTGTTTCTATTAAGCTATCTGCAAACACTGTCAGAAGGCCATCTTCTGAAGCAGCTGTGGATAATCCAGAAATCTTCAATGGCTATGCTGATATCTTTGAGTTACTACTTTCTTGATATATTAATTTGTGTGTGTCTAGACTGATTTCCACAAGATTGGTAGTTGTCTCTGGAGGTGGAAACATGATATTTAAATGATTGTTTATTTCTTGAGGACTGAACTATAAAAAGATAGGATTTGTTTTCCCACGTTGTTTCTTATGGATTGAGCTATAAAAGTTTGATTCTGTAACATTAGTCAATAATCTGAGAAGGAACAGATTCTGTTTTCATACTACTTTATTACTAGTTCCATGGAAATGAAAAATGTGGATATTGTGAACCTGGAAATCAAGATCTTATCCTATAGTTTTCTGTTGCCATTACAGGATGTTTAATTCAGAAATTGAAATGATAGGGATTTTTTCCTTTGTTTATTTTGTCAAGTAAATGATTCATTATTTGTGTAGCATATAAAATATACCTCCAAACCACAGGGGAAAGAAATATTAAACTTCATAATAAAATATATATTTTAGTTTTTCATTCTGTGCTTCATGTCAGCTAATGTGTTAAATTTATCACTCAAAATTATTTTCAGAATTCAAACCCAACACTGAAGTTAGCAGTCAATATGTTAGAGTTCCCATGTCATGTGATATCAGTCGCTATGTTTGTACTACTAAAAATATGTATTACATATTACTGAAGATCTTTAATATACATACATTACAAAGCTCTGTGCTTATTAATGACATAGATTCTAGGGTTTTAAATGATGATGCATGCTATATGAAACATACTATAACTCATCTTTCCACAGATCAGTATCTGGCTATGTAATTGTATTTTGATATTGGCTACAATTTTAGTAGATATTTACTTTTAAAAATGTGTTACATTCCAAATATTTTTTTTTAAATTACTTGATTTGCTTTTCTAATAGCTGATATGTCCTTACAAACCACCTGAATTTGATACATGTATTTTCTTCCAACTGATAAAATCAAATGGTCATTAGAGCTTCCATGAGAAAATGTCATGTCTACTAGGAGTTGAAAATCCTGATCATTTGATTAGAAAACAGCGGTACATCCTCTCCCTCCCCAAAACACATATTTGTTCATCATGGACGATGAAGCTAATTATACAGTATCTCCTTGCATGCTGACTGAAGCTGGTTTGCATGTTAATGTGGAGAAGAAACAGCATTAAGACTGTCAGTGCTGGACATGCTTCAATGTTGCCTTTTAATTAAAAGTTCAAATTTCTGAGAGAATAGCTGGAAAAGAATGTACCGGAATCTTACACAAGAGCTCGACTTACAAAACACAGCAGTCACATGGGTTTGTTTCCTGTCACACACTGTTAGCATCAATGACACTGCTGCTGCCAAGTTCACTCGATCTATGCATAAAAGAGATGCTTACTTTTCAAGAGTTATTTGCCCAGCAATAATGAAAACATCCCAAATTCCTTCATAGGAATGCCCCCACCCCCAGACATTATTAATATGCGGCCATAAAGATCAAGAAAAACAAAGTATTGAATTGCTGACCTCAGGACTTTTCCTGTGGGGTGGGGGTTGCTTCGATTTGGGGTGGTTTAAGTTTTCTCATTTGAAGCAGAGTTTTCTTTTAATGGCTGTTGCATGAAAGCACATTTTCTCTACTTACTGGCTTATCTGTAATGTTTTGCATGGATTTCTAGGTTGAAGTTCCTCTCATTAATGTAAATTGAGATAGCTGGCAATTCTCTCAAAGCTAGGTTTATGTCCTGAAAGTGTAACAGCCCAAGGAAAATAATGCCCCAAGTTTGTGATTGGAATCATTCATTCCTAACGGTAAGTGAATATCATATTTTCAAAGATAACCTGTCAAAGTTTCCCAGAGATATTCATTCCAATGGCTCACATCTGATTATCTGTTGCGCTGGGGTAAACACAAAGTAATTTTCCTTGCATGAGAAAATCAGCTCTGCCATCACACAGCTATAAATTGAGGCACAACTGGCCTACCCTTTTTTGATTTTGAAGTGTAATGGCTCAGCTCAGAACAGCAGTAGAATAATATTTACATATTTGGTTAATTTTAAAGTCAAATACCATTATTTAAATGATAATTGGAATACTTCCTTTAGTAAAGACAGCATAAACAATACATACATGAATTAATCATCTTTCCTTATGAACTTTACAGTTCAATGAAGAACATCATTTAGTCAATGAACAACTACATTGATCAGAATAATATATCTAAAGTTGCATTAGATAAATGAAGAAAATCCTTTTAGTGAAAAGGGGGTCGACCTTGGTGCAGTCTTGTAATATTTTTTCAACTTAAACTCCATTTGATAGTTTTAAAAGTAATTTTTTAAAGAAACAAATGTCAGATCAGAGGAAGAGGCAGTCTAAACCAATGTCGTCTCTCTGACTGTGAGTGAAAGAGAATGCCTAATTAAGCAAAATCATATAGATATGTATAATATTCTCTCAATCTGCTGTTCTAAGTTCTGAGGCTTATTGTGTTCTGTGATATGGCTCTTCCAGTGGATATTGAAAGCAGAGGAGTTACTTGAGACACCATGTTTCTGTTAGCCATTCAAAAGTTTGCTCTGTTTGCTTAATTTTCTTTTTTTTTTTTTTTTCCCCAAAACAATTCCATAATATTTACCTTTTTCCTTTTTCTGAACTTCAGAATGTGTGTGCACACATTAATAGTATTATGAATACATGACAGATTGCCTGATCACATGAAAAAGAAGTATAAGCCAAAGTCACCTTTGGCCTGGTTACCTGTCTAGGATTTTGATCTAGATTCCTTTTCAAGAGCACTTATTCTAGACAACCAGATCAGCTCAGAGGTTAGATCCTCCTTATAAAAGAGCCTCCAAGTGCTAACATTTTCTGTTGCTTCATTTTTGATAGCTTTCACAAAACTGCACTAAGTGCTCATGTAGCTGCTCAGGTGTTGCTTTAAAGCCAAGACACTGCACTCTGTGCATCTCTTTGAACCTTCCCATCCTGAGGCTTCGATGCTGTGGGCTCTCAACTCATTCAGTTCAGGGGGAGAGGCATCCCATGACTGCAGCTTGGATCTTGGGTGTCCCAAGTCACTTCCAAGGGGCAAAGCTGTCTGTACTGACAAGTCAGACCAGATGTTCCAGTTGTGGACACATCTTGTTCAGGTGTCTGAATTTGGATAAGTCCAGGCAGCATAGCTGAAAGACAAGTAATGTTAAACAGTTTAACCAATATGTGATAATGAATTTTGTTGAGACTTTTTGGTGGATTATTTATAGGGCTTTTTTCAAATTCATTTCCTACACAAGTTTCAATAGACTTTTTAAGTTGAAATATGTGGTATGAAGAGCGATTTTCAAAGCTTAATGCCCACAGAACATTGAAACATATTTCACCTGTGCACGTGAAATAGTTATCACCAGACACTTTTCCATGCCTAGACAAACATCAGAGCAAAATGATCCCATTTGAGTGATGTGAGTAACCATGTCTACACAACACAGCCAGATTTTCAATGTCCATGAATAATTATAGCATTAAATGGTTCAAAAAAGCTACTACTGGAAAAGTTGAATAATTGATTGTTTTCTCAAAACTGAATTCTCTACATAGATATTCAACACATTTAAGGTCCTAAATGTATCAAATAAAGCTTTTGCTGTGAATTAGTCACTCCATGACAGCTACAAGCACAAAAAGACGTAAACACACATCAAGTATTGCTTTGTGAAATTTGTCACAATTGACAGCCTTCTGTTAAGGTCTCTGACAGAATGTAAATGGGGTCTTTATTATTTGAATAATGTGAAAAAGAGGAATATGTCAATTCTATTGAATTTATTTAGACTTTATCACTCTAGGGCCTTCAGTTATACTGAAACAGCCAAGTGCTTCCTGCAAACATTTTGCCAGAGACGGTATTTTACCTTTATTTAGCAAAAAACAATTAATAACTTTTAAAAATCTGAAAGATCATTTCAACTTTCTTCTCATCTGTTTGTTTTTAAAACCCCAAAATAGACGTAAAAGATACACTTAAACTGTATTCAGAACATAGCAGAGGAAGAATTACCAAAAAAATTCTTTTTACCCAAAAAAAGAGAAACTATTTGACTTAATTTATTTATCTGTTTATTCATGTTCTCACAAAACATACCAGAGAATTAGTAATGTATTTTGCAAATAAGTTATGATCTAAGACATCAGTCTGAGAAACCACATATGCACATGCCTGCTCAGGGAAGTACTTAGCCATATGCCCAGCATCAGTAGGACTCAAGCATTTTCAGTGGGATCCTTTCCAAAATTAAGGCCTGAGGCAGTGAGATATTGAAGGAGAATATTATCACAAAAAGTCATGGAATCATAGAACCATTTAGGTTGAAAAGGACCTCTAAGCTCATTGAGTCTGATCATTAACCTGGCCCTGCCAAATCCACCAGTAAATCATGTCCCTAAGTTCCAGGGGACTAACTTATCCTGCAAGGTCAGACTGACCAATAAATGTACTGAGGTAAAAAATTGACTATTTTTTGAAGGGAATATTTCAAGGATCTCATTCACAGCACAAGCCCCAAGAAGCTGTGGTTGCATGACCGGGTTGGTGATTTGCCATGGGAAAAGGATGAGTGGTGTGGGACGACTGAGAGCTAGTGCTGGGGCTGAAAGATGAAACCACCACCACCACCACTGCCACCACTTGGCTGAAGCCTTACACATCCCCTCCAAAATGTGGATGTAGTGAATGACTTTTCAGAACCTCCATGTTCAGATAACTGTTTACCTTGATTTGTTGAGTAACATTTTGCATGTTCATTCATTCTTCGGTTTTCTGGGATGTAATTTTTGGTTCTTAGGTTTGATTCTCATTCCTGCACTTACATTCTCATTTATGTTGATTTAAGGAGTTTTACGTGCTCATGATACTGTTTTTAGAAGCATCATTGAGACTTGTCTTTATTAGACAAATGTTTGATTGCTTTAAATTAAACTTTTAACTATCAGTCATAAAATTTGCTTCAAAACTAGTCCTTTCTTTAATGCAACAGCATTTATGTGGATTCACCTTTCCTCCCCATTTTTTTTTGTCACCAAGCATTTTCCTGTGAGACCTACATGTTACAATGGTTGACTCTGAAACACTTTTTTGCAGCTACTAAAGAAACTGGCTCTGTCACTGATTTGTATTGAAAATAAGCCCAGAAAGCAATAAAATCAAGTGTGGAAAGAAAATTGCAAGATTTTTGAATTCTGAAGTAAAGCTCAGCATCATCCTTACAGCAGAATGTGTTGCATGGGGAAATAGCATTTGGGATTCTTGGCTCATTCCTTCCCTTCTCTCGGCATATGCTGAAAACTGAAGAAGCAGTCAGACTGAAATTAGCAGCCAGACACTCCCTATCCTTAGGGGTCTCATTCCTCAAGCATACTTAGTACACTTAGGCACAAAGTGGAAACCATTTTCTTGGTGCTCAGAGGAAAATTATGTGATTTAGGTATTTGGGAATGTGGTGGGACAAGTTTGAAAGTGAAAGAGAAAAGCTGATGATCTTGATGCTTTTCTTTTTGAAATCTATCTGTGAACTCCTGTGAACAAGACAAACCTTCCAATTTCTTCAAATTCCATAATATTTTTCCAGATTAGATGTTCCTTTGTAAAAGTTTTTTGTTTTTTTTTTAATCTATTAAGTCTGTAATTTGACCCATATTTGTTTCAACTCTAATGCAGCACAAGTAACCCATATTACTTCATACCTCGGGTTACTCATTCTCACTCTTCCATCACTCCCTCATGCTGTCAGTATAACCATTTGCAGGGCTTTGAAGAGAACTTGATTAGATAAGTGACTTGGGTTAAACATAAATCTTTCACATTCACTCATTTACAGAGGTATTTTTATCCATATCAACTCCTGATCCAGATGACCACATGAGCCCTAGTCTGAGGTAGATGTGAGGTGGGGGAACAAACACATCAGGTGCCTGTCAGTGCAGCTGGCATTGTGAACAGCTTAAACAAACTGTGAAAATTCACCAAGCTGTCTGCTCTTCTTCTCCTCTCTCCATGGCTGTCAAACATGGACCTTTTCCTTTCTACCCTCCAGAAGAGCTGTGTCTTTAATTTGGTCTGTTCTTCAGTCTGTCTCATGATGTTGCAGCTGGAGAGGCAGAGATGGGACAGCATGTGGGACTGTGTTTGAGAGATCAGGCAGGATCCTATCTGTTGGGGGGCCCCAGTGCCTGAGCTGGGTGAGCAGCACTGCATAAGCTGCTACAGGTGAAGAAACAGATAAAGTTCTTACACCTATGGAACAATGTGGGGACTGGTGGTGAGATGAGGATGGAAAGGCAGAATCAGGGATGGCAAAGAACTAAACACCAGTTTTGAACACCCCCTTGATTTTTGAGCTGACCACTCTTTATACAAAAGCCTGAAACCAGGTTAAGGCACATAATTCTAGGTGGAATATCTACATTGAAGCTTACTGAAGTGTAGCTCCCCCATTCGAATTCCACATGTTTCAGTTAATTTATCTTACTTTTTGTGAAATACACCATTAAAATAAACCCCAAGAGGAGCTGTGTGCTTGGGTCTTGTGCACCCCATGTGATTTCAATGGCAGGTTTGTACTACCAGTCTTAGTTTATGCACTGGTTTTCTTCCTTTTGGCAGGCCACTGGCAGCCCTGCTCCACTGCCTGTGAGCTGGCTGCCCACACAAATGCACGGAGAAGCAGGAGAGACACCACGGTGGTCAGGCAGCCCTGGGCTGGGTGTTGATTGCTGGGGCAGACTCAGAGCA
The DNA here is from genome assembly GCA_013400855.1 of Buphagus erythrorhynchus. Taxonomy (NCBI): domain Eukaryota; kingdom Metazoa; phylum Chordata; class Aves; order Passeriformes; family Sturnidae; genus Buphagus; species Buphagus erythrorhynchus. Next base: position 14,481 of record VZTT01011098.1, on the reverse strand, counting down.
GAGCCACTGGAAGCCGTGGTGTCCTGCTGCAGCCCCAGACATGGAGGTGACAGTCTGTCCTCCAGAACGTCCCCAGGGTATGTTCATCATGAGGCCCTGGCTCAAATGAACCCCTCTCTGGTCCCCCATCTCTGGTTTCACAATGCAAGGCAAAACCACAATAACAAGAATTTTAGTTCTGGGGGGAAGCTGGTAGGTGAAGCAATTCAAATAACTAACAGTTACCCAGGAAAATATGTTGCATATTTTTGAAGAGAATTGAGCCGTGAGCTCTCAAATTTCTATTGGAAATTCTTGTTAGATATGACAACCACGGTTTGAATTTACACTAGTTTCATCAAGGATATTCACTCATCATCCACTGACATTTTTTCTTCCAGGATAGCATTTACCAAATAAGATTTCTTGGGCTTTCTCAACATTTAAGAAATATTTTCATTATTTTTGGTTTAATTCAGTTATGTCTAATTTAATTCATTTAAATAAATAATTAATTTCAACATTTTTGAGCCTTTTTAAAATCATCAGCCCATTAATTTACTTACTATATGGGATTTTCAAAACTCTTAGGGTTCTAATTAAATCACAAAGCCTGTTTGGATATGATCATCACAAATGTTGTGTTAACTTCTTGAGAGCCATTAACGAGACATGATAATGTCAGGTGTTTTTCTTTAAGTGACATAAGAAATTCAGCTGCTGTGAGCTTGAGCTTAAAAAAACATTAAACTGAAATAATTGCTGTTAAAGGTTCATTTCTTTAACCTTTTGTTCGATAAAAACTCAGAACCAGTTAACTCAACAGCTGAGAACACATTTAATCTTGATTGCTTCATTCTAGCATTACTTAATTTAATTCTTTTATCTTTATCCCTAGCTTTGAAATCTTACCAGCTCTTTCCAAGCCACTGTGATTGATAGTGATATTACTCTCATGTGAGCTGGTAGTGAGGGTGATGTTTCTCTGCTTTGAAAGCAATGCCACAAATGAAATTGAAAACCGTACTTTTAAAAAGAAAAAAAGTACTTATGATTTGGGTAAAATTATCAACCTTGGTGCCAAAACAAAAATTGAAGTATAAGGGTAGCCTCATTTGCTCATATCCTACATTTAATTTACATTTTATACAACCCTTAAGTGCCAATTTTAATGCTAAATGGGCTGTTACTTTGGAAATAGAGTATCTGGTTTGATGGAGTGCCAGAAGCTTTGACATCTAGTTCAGCACAAGAGTAGTTGAAGAAAACCATCTTACATGCAACAATTTCCAAGGACAGTGGGAATATATTGCTCTCTTCAGGAAACTCTGTATGCTAGACACATGCTGTTTACAGCTTATATGGGCTGCAAGTGGTAAAGCACCCCACAAGCATTTACCCAGTGTTTCCATTATTCAGACAGCCTTGGTATTAGCTTGTCCTAACATGTCGATCTTTTAAGTTATTCCAGCTCAACTGATTCAGAGATCTAGTTTTACTACAATACATTCACAGTAAGAATAGCAAAGAAACTGGGAGATTCACCAGTTACACCAAGGTTCAGGTTACTGATTTTGTGTCAAGGCTGGCAATAGGACAGCACTGCAGAGCTGAAGTCTCAGAGAGCAGTCTGAGGTAGAAGTACCTGAAATGAGTTCACTTTGGAGCTCCAAGTCTCTGCCTGCCTGGGCATGTCCCAGTTTGTGCATTTGGGCACATACCTTCTGGCTAAGCAGTTCAGAGATGTCTGGGGAAGTACCTAAATGTCCCCTAACTTTCCTAGGTGAACCATCAGGCGTGTTCAGAATGTGTCTGGCACGCTGGACCAGGGAAATCTAAAAGTTATTCCTTTTATTCAGAAACAATTCTTCGCCATCCTCGTGGGAGACAACCAGTTTGATCACCATCCTAGATACTCTCCATCTTGAAGGGAGTGAGTCTATAGCTCCTAGTGACAAATCAGTGTGGTGGACACCAGCCATGAGGTGGCTTTCCACAGCAGCTGTGCTACTTCACAGAGAGGAGTGAAGGATTTGTGCTACCACAGGGAAAACAAAGGAGGAAAGCTGGCATCTCTATCAGCCAACACAAAGGGTGATTACCCATAAAGTCTTAGACTCTCCTTTGCTTCCATAAGTGCTTGTAGATTTATTCAGTGATTAACTTTTTAATGTGACATTCCTAGATTAAGGACTACAAAGGAAGTCATAGTTATTTACATAATTTGTATTACATTAGCATCTAGAGTCCCTAACAAGGTTGATCTCTAATATTCTAGTCAAGGTATTCATTTGTTGAGGGACAGTTCCTAAGAGTTTACAATTTAATAAAGAAAACACAGCGTTTGGGAAGGATGGAACCTTATGATGTATGTGTTTAGACCATTATGGACCTTTTCCATTTGTGTGAATTTCACTTAAATTTGTATGGTTTTGTAGCTCCCATTTTTTTTTGTGAGCTGCAAGGCTCTGTATGCACCAAAACATCCAAAATGTTTCTAGTATCTATCATCATGCAGGTATTATTTCTGAAGGGCATTAGAATGACACTCATGACATACTGAAACTATTCTTCGTATCAATATAAACAGACTCTAAATGAGGTGCATAAACTGAGCCATGTTACATTTTGCATTTGAAAGACTTACAGGGTGCTAAGCATGCAAACTGTCCTAGATCTGCAAAGAGCAGTAAAATGTATCACTTCAAACTGAAATCACTAACACTTCTGGGAACTTAAGTTTGATTAATGATATCAATGTCTGTAAACATTTGGTTTTCAGATTTTTGACCTTAAACAATGCATCAGCCACTGAAGAACCAGCACTCATCACATGTAATTTACAGCCCTGTCTTTTTCTGCTCTATCTTTTCAATAATGCTCAGTTTTGTCAGAGTTAGATCTAACCCACTTTTTGTTTTTTTGGTATGAGGCTTTGTAACAAGAAGAGTTGATTTTGATAGTTCATAGAAATTAAATCAGTGCTGAGGCAATGACCTATTAACCTTGAAAGAAGGGGTCACAGTAGGCAAAGTGTGAACTGAGGCCTGCTCTACTCTTAGAGGCACGGGGCAGGTTTTCACATTAATAGATATTCTACCTACACCATGCAAGCTATCCTAGTTTGAATTTACTCAAACTACATGAAGCCAAATCAGTGTGATTCATGTACTGCCCTTGAGATTCACTTGGAATAAAAAAATTTTGTATCAATCTGTGCACCTGTCTTCCTCATTATCTTCCTTTAGTCTTTGTGCACACCTCACACCCTGTGGAAAAATCTTTTGACAAGTAGGCAGTCTGTCCCTTTGGTTGTATGCACCTCTCTGATCCCAACTTCAAGAATCATTAGAAGCAGGTGAAATTTTGTTATCAGTGATGCAAAGATTCTTTGTATTATCACATGGTCTGAAATATTCTCTCTATATAGACTATTTTTTTTAAAAGTAAAGACTAAAGAAACTCACTAGTTCAACTAAAGGTCTTTGTGGGTGTACTGCGGGAAAATGCTGTCTCCTCTGTGATGCCCAGAACTGCACAGAAGATATAAAATGAGGCTGCACCAACACTGAATACAGAGGGATAACTACTGCTTTTCACCAGCTGTTTATGCTGTACTTGATGCACCCAGGATGGGGTTTGTTTTCTTGGCTGCCAAAGCAAATGTTGCATATTTGCATATGTATTATTGCATTGTATTTATATTCAAGCCTTCTAGTTCTTCAAGGATCCAAGAAAACTACTATACAGAAGACCCTTAAGTACAAACTAGATTGGCCCTGAATCATGCTGAAAAAAGGAATATATGGTAGGAGATATTAATACAAACTTTTGCAGATATTAACTGGACATTACAGTAGGCAATGTCAAGTTTCTTGCTTTTTTTCAGAAGTGTCATGTACTACTAACATTAAGCCAAATTTTGTGGCTACACTGAATGTAGCAGAGCCCAGGATAGGTTAAGATTTAAAAAAATTAAAATACGAAGATGGGAAAGATAGAGTTGTGGAGTATTTTCTAGGAGTAATACATAGAGAAGGATCCTGATGGGAGAGGACAAAGATGCTGGGCCAGGTCCCTGCTTTTCAGCCCCTGCCCTCCCTCCTTCTGCCTGTGCAGGGGGCTGCCAGGAGCAGGGCTACTGCTTCTGCTTTGCTCACAGCTCTGCACCCTCTTGGCACTTCTCCATCCACCTCTACCCAGCCTAGAGAAATGGTTTTCAAACTATAGGTGAGCAGAAATGTGCCACAGTTGTGAGGGGAAATGCCATGAGAAGGAAAAAAAAAATTAGGCTGAGGAGATAAGGACTTCTCCCATCTTTATAGTTTGCAGACTGCTTTAATTCTTGTCTGTGAGTAGCTCCCACAGAGCAACTAAAATTACAGTGAACTATGACATAATTGAGGAAAAAACCAGGATCCTGCTTGATGATGACCATATACTTCTGTCTGCCAATAAAATTACACACTCACATTTATTTCTGCTTTCACTAACCACTCATCCTACTTTTCTGCTGTTTTGTTTTTAAAAGTTTAAAGAGTCAGAAATAGTACGTTATCTAGTCAGATTTTTGTATGTACTTCAACACCGAAGGTACAAAAGGATTGTTTTGACAATTTGCTGAAAATGCTATTATAGTTTCTAGCTGTGAAACTGAACTTACATTACCTCAACTGACCGGCGCCGTAGCAGACTCTCACATGGAATGTATGCATCACTCTTTGCCAATTCAGGGTTATTTAATACGGTATGTCTGGAACCAGCCTTTTTGTTGAAATTGTTTTGGCTAAGAAACTATCCAGATGAGTCTATTGCAAAACTATGTGCTTTGACTGGGATTTTCAAAGTTGGTCTGGAATCACTCTGCTCAAACCAAGCAGTGTTAGAGATTACTTCTTTTGGAGAATATCTCTAAAACCAAAGGTTTGGTTCGGTTTTGTTAATTTTAATTTTTTTATATATATAGGATCAGTGTAACTCATGTATCCATATATGATTGCATACAAAACAACTTTACCTTTTTCACTGCCTGTGCTAAAAAAATCCAATAAAATATGAGCAGAGATAGGCTGATAAAGATATGGAAGAACTCTAATTTAGTCATGTGAATGGAAGATATAATTTTTTCAGTATTCTGTCTAGCCATGAATCATATTACCCCGAAATGGTTAGTTACTATGTTAATGGGAATAGCTGATGTATTGCAGTAAGTGCTGGCATTTTTCTACTGTGATGGTTTTCTATTCACACTAATGAGCATTTTTCTTTTAAATTGGTTGCACTGTTTAATTCATTGTGATACCTCTTTGACACTCCAAAACAAATTTTGCTCTCAATCATACTAGTGCAAATCTAGGATTGTATATCTGTTTTCATCAGTGATAGACCATGATTTGTTCAGTGTTTTAAACAAGACTTTAGACACATTTCCATCACACAATGATAGCTAAGAAGAATCTGAAGGGTTGGGCTTTTATTTCTTTATGTTGGTGAAAGAAAGAAACATAGGTCTTATGTAGTGAAATGTACTATTTCATATCTGAGTGTATAGTTATGTATATCACAGGCTGTAGTAAGTAATGAGTCTGAGTTATCCTTGAAAACAGCAATCATGGTGAGTGAAATATTAAACCCAAGTCAATAGTGATTGCTGAGAAAGCAGAGCTTGTTAACCTGGGCATGACAGCCCCACTGCTGCTGCTGCTGCTCTTTGACTGAAAGGCTGGGTACTCTGGCAGGAAGGAGCTGATGAATTCAGCAGAGGAGAGCCCAGGTACAGCCTCACCTGCCCCACAGCTGGGACATAGTGAGAGGTGGCACCTGTGGAAGGGGCAGAAAAAATGAGTGTGTCAGCTCTTCCCTCAGACACTGGAGTTCACAATCTGACATATTAATTTCAGCTGCTTTTCTTCGACAAGATTTGTCTGGATGGTTTTTCAAGTCCTGTGAGGTAGATTGAATTCAATTTTTCATCTTACTCATCATTAAGTGTGTAATGGGCAGTTTCAGGCTTGTAATGAAACTAGGTCAAACAGTAGCTGGCTTATAAAGGCTCCAAATGTCTGGTTCACTAGAGTCTGGTGTGTTTGAAATGAGAATAGATGGTATTTTGATGTACCTTAAAAGGCATAAAAGGATAAATGTACATTAGCCATGAATAGATTTTTCTTATAAAATATGCTGGAAATCAATTACGTCCTAAGTCCAGCATTTCCCTCTTCAGGCCTTTGGGATGTGGTCACAAATGCAATTTAAATGTCCAAATTTCAGGTTACATAGTTTAAATATTGCCAGATGTCATTGCACTAATTCTAATCAACAAAACAGAAAAGATACTTTGAAGTCCAGAATTTAAGTCTATATGGGAATATAATGCAAAGTAGCATAAAATCTTTATATAGCCCCACACACACTCATTCAGTGTTTCAAGTATTTTGTCTAGCTTGTGATGCAATAGATAATATACCGTGCAATTATTTTTAGCAAAGTTAATGCAAAAAAACAACAGCCTATAATAAAATGATTTTGAAATATTAAACAGGTGTTTTGGGACCACAGATAAAGAAAAACATACAAGTTATGATTAATAAAGTTTGCAAATGCACATCTTTGTACAATGCTCATAACAAAGGAAATAGAAATGATGAAATGTATACTGGACACTGAAATACCAGACTGCAAGGCACAGTCTTGGGGTTCTCATGTCAGCATTCCTGCTGAGGCCTCAGCAAGCCACCAAGCCAGGCTCCACCATTTCTCTTCCCACCTTTTATTTCTTCTGAACTTCTCTGGGGCAAAACTGCTTCCCTCCCTCACACCCCTGCCCCACCCCGTGCTTCTAAGGGTAGTTGATTTAATCAAGAACTAGATAATGAATTATGATAATGGCACCTGGTTGTGATAGATAACAGGCTATGATGGATAGCAGCACAATCAGTCAATAGAAAAAGTGTCAAAAACCATATAAGTATCAACAGTGGCCATATTTACAAGTTCTCAGAGAATGTGAATGAGGAAAGTTTTCAGAAAGTGCTAGTTCCCCATCTTCAAAGTCCTAGAGTCCTGTAATATAAACCACTCTTTGAATCAAAATTTATGCTATGAAAAATGAAGGCACTCTACCTTTCCTGGACTAAATCCCCATTTGGATCAGTCTTGCTCCAGTGCCCTAAGTCTCACTTTCCCTTCTGCTCAGCATCACACCTTTGGTATCTCCAGGGGTAGGGATTAGTCTTCAGCTATTCCACAGCCTTGCAGTAAGAACACCTTCTTAAAAATGGGATCTGCAGATTCAAAACTACCACAGGCCAAAAAGAGTCAAAAGTTTGGGTTTCCCATATTGTAAATGTTAGTCTATTCTGTTAGGCTATTGTGTGGAAGTCAGTGCATGATCTCAGCAGGTCTAATGGGTCAGGCTTCTCTAAGAAGTTAGGGTAGGTTTAGCTGCCTCATGCCTTTTATCAGCTTGCACTGGAGTGTAGAAGCTTTATACCCTCAGATAATCTGAGTATCTGAGTAAGTGATATGCCAGTCCTTAGGATCTTTGTGCATTTAAACAGGGGAACAAATTGATTTTAAGTACCTTCAAGACTTAAACAGGACCCGAGCATCAGCAGTCAGAACTGTGGACGTGGTACTGGGGACACGGGGAGTGCAAATGAAACCTCATCAGAGAGGTCCCTGGGCTTGGGAGAGCAGTTCAAATGAATACCTGCACTAGCCATTCACATTCTTGCCTTTTTGTAAGGAAAAAAATCAGTGTATTTTTCCTACCCTGACCCCCCTTATTACTTGAGCTGAGTGAATATTTCACAGTATATATCTTTCCTGACAAACAGAGCTGGTATTTTTTCTTCTTGAGCATGAAACCATCTGCCTGTAGCTATGAATAGATTGCAGTTTCCTCATGTTTCTCTCTCTAAAAAATGCAATGATTTCCACCTCCGTCACTTTCACCTCCCCTCTCCCAATCTTATAATCTCTATGGATTGATCCTGACCTGACCTCTGAACTGTTTTCTGGGCACAGAAATCATCAGGGCAGTGTCTTTCAGCCACAGGTATCGAGAGCTCACGTATGTTGCTATTGTTTAATCTTATTTTGGTTTTTTTTGATAGATGCTCTCAAGAAGAGCAAGATGTTATGATGAACACTTTTGCACATTTCTAATCTATTCAATATATTAAGATCTGGGGGAAGATACAAAAACAGATGCAGCATAAAATAAAATTGAAAAAGGTTGGTTAATAGAATGAGCAGTTTTCTGAGTAATTTCTAGACCTAAATCTGACATGGAAATTTGAAGTCAAACATGCTTGAAACCTTTTAAATATTCCTTTGAAACTAAATTTTTGCTATTCTTTTTTGTAGTAACGTTCTCTGACAAACAAGTACAGCAGTGGCAGGGTGCAGGTTGAATGAACCATAACAAATATGAATATATTAAAAAACTCACAAGTATTTTTGGAAGGACTTGTGTTTTATTTGGGATGTATTTTGCTATAGTCATTCCAGCTTTTTTATGCTTGATTAATCATTGCTAATTTGTGAACTGATTAAGACAAGGGTTACTTCTCACAGCAACCATGTGAGTCATCCTGGTGGATCCAAGGCATGTCACTCTCTGTCTGCTGTAAAATTATATTTTTCTGTCTTTCTAGAAGCCTGTTGTCTAATTCAGCCCTACAGCTGGATCAACAAAACAGCACTGAGTGAATCATTCGCTGTCATCCCTGTAAGCAAGGTTCTTGTACTAACTCTGAGTCAAGTCTGGAACTAATGCCAAATTTAAAACATGGCCCTTCTAAGCTGTTTCTTTACATGTAAATATAATGTCTGTAGTTATCTTAAAGATTTATTTTTATTCTCTGGAAAGAAATCTGGGAAAAGAGATGGGAGAGACTTGCTACTGCACTGAAATCATGTGAGCCTCAAACAGAAAGGCTGACAGTAACAGACATATGTTACAAGCTTTTATATCCTTAACATGCTGACATCTCAAAGTATATTGGCTGCCTTTGGTTCACTGATCTCAATGGCAGTTTAAAGCATTTGCTGTAGCAGGAGATAAGAACCATTTTACAGGATGGAATGTACCCATATGTGAAAGACTGCCATGTTACCCATGGCATCTTGAGTTTCACATAGAACCTTAATGCTTATTTAGGCTACTTAATTGCACCAATCACTGGCTGTCAAGAGATGGATCAAGGTATCCAGAAGTGACTATTTAATTTCTCAGATTTACGTTAGACACTTAAGCATGAAATGAATCCTGATTTTTCAATTGTTTCAGCTGGATGCACAACTTTTTTTTACCTTTTTTTCTGTCAAAATTATTGCTTCTTGTTAATGAAACATCTAAAAAATTAAATAATTTTGATAAACATTTCAGTAATAGTTGCTTTCATTCTTGAGATGCTTGAAAACATTCCAGTTCTTTTCTGTTTTTCTGTTAATTAAAAGTTATGTTAGTTATAAATGATCGCAAGTTATATTTTCTGATTAGCTAACCTAGCAAATTATGGTCAGGAAATTTATCAAAATTGGTATTGACTTGTATTTCTTTGGGATTATTCCAGCACAATGTGATGATGTCTGAAAGGATGAACGGGAAGTAATCTACTTGAAGCCCTGTGCACTGCAGTAAAACCAGGGAAAGTGACTTGTCATTTCCTATCTATTATCTGTCTGAGTATGTTTCTGATCTGTTCTTGTGACAGTTATCTCATGGCCTGTAGTGCTGTTCTTCCTGCATAGGAAAAAATGGCATGGTGTCCAAATTGCAATACAGTCTAGACAGATTTACTGACCATAATTTGNAAAAATGGCATGGTGTCCAAATTGCAATACAGTCTAGACAGATTTACTGCATTACTTATTTTTAACAGCTGGATTGTCTATATTCTTTGCTGATATTAAAGTACAATTTTGGTGGCTAGGTTAGCTGGTTTCAATACTTGTTGGGACTTTTTTTCTGTTTCTGCCTGTGAGGACTCTGGTTTGCAATACGCTCTCACTTCTCCTATGTCTGTGACAGTTTTAAGATTTTCATAGCTCCTTTTTTAATGCTTCTTATTTTTTGCACCCTTATATCAATGCCATGTCAGGAAAGACTCCTTTGTCCTCATATCAGCATAACATTGGTCCAGTGCAGTAGAAAGTCTATCCCAAAACACATAGGTTCCAAGAATCTATCATTTTTC
>VZTT01011097.1:2780-13764 GCA_013400855.1 Buphagus erythrorhynchus | reverse complement strand
AGCAGGAGTGCTGCCTGTCCAGCTGTCCTTCCTTCCCAAGCCTGGCCCTGTTTCCAGCACTGTAAGCCAGGGTTGTGTGGCTGGGCTGTGGGAAATCCAAATCTGCACAGATTATTCCATTTTTTATCCCTTACCAATGACTCGTGCCACCTCTTCCTGAGCTGGAGGGAAATGTCACACCCTGCCTGCTGGAGGTGAGACTCATTTGTCCCAGGTGCTTGTCCTAGAAATGGTTGGTGTTGCCAGAGCTCCCAAAAGTTCCCCTAAAAGAGCAGGTGCCTCACAGAGGGGAGCAGTGAGCTCCCCCCTGTACAGAGCTGTGTTCATGAACAGCTCTGCTGAGCTCTGGAGCTGCCAGCTAAGAAATCCCACCCTGCCTGAGATGAAATTCCCTTCTCTGGTGGCTCCACATCTCCCATTCCAGGGACTCACATTCAGGAACTCACATGTCTGCCTTGCCTGGAGTAAGGAGTAACTCACATCTGGCACCACTGGCCTCAGGGGGAGAGCTCAACCCTGTCAGGATTTTTCCCCCTTCCCCCAGGGAGATTTGTGGGGGATTTCTGGGGGAAATGGTTTGCCCTAAAATCAGGACATTTTCCCTTTGCAGGTGTGGGATGTATAAACTGAATAACCACAGCACTTGGTTGCTGACTCAAGGGCAGTGATTTTTTTCATTCTCTGCTCACCATATCAGTTTCTCATCTTGTGAGTCAGTCTAAGATTTAAATTGTTTCCTGAGTGCTGATTTCAAGCCAGACAATCCAAGCTCCTCATAGCAAGTGTTCAGGGATGTCTTTATTCTCTGTACCAATGCCTTAAAAGGGATCACATCAGCAGACATGGAAACTTCTTCTACATTTGAAAATAGGTTTAAATATAAACATTAAAAATAATTAAGATTTAAAAATGTTTGTTTCTTTACTCTGTAAATGTAGAGTCTTAGGAATTTCACTTCAAAGCATCTCTATTTCCATGAGCTGTAATCCATTAAAAGTGGAGCTGGTTACAACCATGATAATTATTACATATAGGTTTACAAAGCTTTCAAAAACCCTGCTTTGTTTAAATTAGGATGAAAACTCAGCACCTGAGCTTCTAAAGGAATGCTTCTAAAATGAATTTTCTGGAACAAAAAGGAAAAGTTGTGTTTGAATTGTAGCTTTTTTATTCTGAGATCTAAGGTATCATAAAACAAAAAATAAGCTAAAAATAGGGAGAGAATATCAGTTCAAAATGAAAAGTGTGGCATTCTTGTCTTACAAACAGCACTTGGGTGTTAGCTTTTAAAATCAAACTTTTGTAACAACTTGCTGATGCTTTCTTGAGTTTTGATTTCTCTTGACCTGCTTTTCTGAGAGCACCTGGCTTGCAGACCCTGCCCTGCTGCAGTGTCACAGTAGTTATAATAATGTTTAACTGTGCTTCTAGGGAGCCTTTCCCCTGATTGCTTACAGCATCTCTAGGGGGTTTTGGTTGGGATTTCTGGGTCAGAGTTGTGGTTTCTTTGTTCATCCCTCCATGACATGTTCTCCATCTCATTCTGATAGAACAAAAGGGTCTCTTTCCTCCCCTCTCCCAGTGTAACTCTTCCATGAGGAACATTGTATTAATTTTTATTTTGAGCCAGTCCATTATTTTTCAAGATTTGGAACTGTATTCACGAAGTGAGGCCAAGGGCTGCTGGCAAAATGCTTTTACCATTGCTTGTGCTCCAGTGGACTGGAAACTATGGCTTGAACAGATGGAAAATATCGGATATACAGGTCAAAAATGAAGAAACAGACATGCAAAACAGCCACAAGTAAAAACTTACTCATCACTACTGGATATTTTCTGTTTCAGAACCATTGTGCTTAGAGTAAACCCTATCCCCTTCCTAATAGGAAACTGTCTTCAAGGGGAGCCTTCTAGAAACTTCTGAACACTAAAAGATTTAGGGAAAGGCACCTTTGGTTTTTATCTTGTGCTGTTGTGCACAAGGGAAGATTTAGGGGTGTGAATGTGGAACTGATGGACTGCTTTTAATTTTGGGGAAGAGTTTGGACCATAAGAGCCAAAGCCTAGGCTTTGTTTTTTAATGAGCTAGGGAAATTAAAAATATTTGTCTTGACTCTGTACGAGTGTGAGAGATGGAGGAAAGGAAAGGAGATAAAATAGAGATGGTGGGTGAATATGGAATATTGCTGGAGCTTGAAAGCTTCGACTGGGCCTTAGGAAACTGAGGGATTCATCCAGCATTTGTATCCCCTTTTTTCACCTTCTTTTCACCTTTTTACGTGCTGAAGGCTCTTCTTCCTTCCCATCACGGGTGCTGAAAGTTTCCTGATGTTCACAGAAAATATTCCAGCCTGTCTTGTTTTGCTGCTTTTCTGCAATTTCATGGTACACGTATTGGGAACTGAAACTGAAGTGAGATCTTTACTTGAAGTGTTTTTGCTGAGAAAGGAAAATATGAAGTTTAATTTCGTGTCAGTCCTTCCGAAAGCTTTCAGCAATTAAAGCCTCAAAGCTCTGGTGTTACCCCATTCCAATCCCTGTTTGCAGCAAGCCCCAGTTCCTGCTGGGATTAACTCAGTGCTGTTACAGACCCTGCAATCAATAGTGCAGGGATGCCAGAGTTTCCCAAAGCCAGGAACAGGACTTGGCTGGATCCACACTGTAGTTACAGCTCTTTGTTTATTAGCTTCATTTTGTTTTGCTGGGCCTAATAAACGTAACCTTTGTTTTGTTTTAAAGTCAACAGGATTGATACTTTCTGCTTGCAACCTTTTAAATTTGTTTTCCTATTTCTGGAGATGAATCAGCAAGGAAATTAGAGAGCTGGAATTGCCTTAAGCTACTGAGTGTCAGGCCTGCATACATTCATGAGTGGAAAAAGCAGCAGCTTTTTTTTCTTTCTTTTTACAGTTACTCAATTTCTAATTATGCTTAGTGAATCTTGTGTGAGGGAATGATTTAAGGTTGTAATAGAAACTCGTAAACCTCCAATATTGGGAGAAAAGTAAGGTGTTTTATAAACTACCAATGCTATTTCTGCATTTGTAAACCCAAGCTGGGGGTAGGACATCTGTAGGAACCAGTTTTACAAACTATTGAGAGGCTTTGTGGTTTCCCTCTGGTATTTTTAATGATGATGATAATTGTGGGAATACAGGGACTGGTGTGAAATCGTGGTGGTGAATAAGCACTGCTTATTGATAATTGGGAAGATTTTCCCCAAAAGGCCAGAAGAGTTTATGTTACTTGAGCTTCTGGCATTCTCTGTTTTATCTAACAATCAATCAATAATAATCCAGCAAACATGAAAAAGGCTGCATAAATACATGAGGGGAGCAGAGTCGAGATCATTAGCACTCAATTTATACAGCAAGAAAATTGGAGCAAGACTGGCATTTTATCAAATTGCTTGTATGTTCTTCTAGTGCTGGGCTAAATCAAATCTTATTCTTTGTGCTGAACTGAATCATGTTTAAAGAGCAGAAACAAGTGGTGATCAGAAGGTTACCAGCCACATAAAGCTCTGAGAGGGGCTTTTCCCTAGGCCTTGGATTATGTGGTTATTTCATGGTACCCCAGCCCTGGGTTTGTACCTCCTCTGCCAGATTGAGAAGAATCCTACTGAACATTTTTTTTTACTCCTCCTTCCATAGCTCTGTTTGTCACTTAAAACATCCCCTTCCACATTCTGGTTTAAACAGCTTCTAAAATCTTCTCATAACTGAATTTTTCCCTCTCTTTTCTATGAGAGAAAAGGAATTGAAACCCCAAAACCTAAATGATCTCTTCTTTTGAAGTACAACCTCTGCATTTCAGCTCTTCCAGTGCTCAGCCCTGATGTAAAGATGAGGCTGAGGTAGGCAGGGGTCAGATGCTGACCTGGGGAGAGGAGAATCCTGTGTTTTTGCCATTTTATGGCAATCCCTGTTCTTCCCCAAACCTGCTGGGTGGGATCCCCCTCTGCTGCTGCCTGGGGACAGGTTTCCCCAGCAGGCTCCTGGGCTTTTCTGCTGTGTTCGGCACGCTGTGCAAGGAGGAATTAACTTTTCATAGCCTGTTTATGAGCTAGTCAAGCAAATATCATTTTCTCCATCTTCCGGATGGCAAAATAGCCCTCCTGCCCTGCTAAGTGACTCGCTAATGGCCCCAAATTGTCAGCGGCACTGTGGAGACAAGTGCTTAGGAACTATTGACTTTCAGGGCACTCTGTTACCTCCTGTTGCACTCGCAGATTATATTAAGGAGAAAATAGTTCCTTCTGTTAAAATTATTCCAGTTAACATCCTCTGCCTCGAGAATCAACTCCCACTGCCTGAGCAGGTGTCAGAAAACAGAGACAGATCCAGCAAATCACTTCCCACATGAGTGGCCTTTGCAGGCATCTGTTATTTCAGGTTTATTGCACTGCAAGGCCAGTTCTCCTGCTCCCAGAGCCATCCCAGAGCCTGGCTCCAGCCTGGCAGGGCATGGTGTGAGCAGCAGTGCATGGAGGCTGTGTGAGCAGGGCGTGGGTGCTCTGCCAGCACACTCTGGGGTGGCTGGGGTCACTGTCCCAGGCACACTGGACAGGTTTGTTGGGCTTGCCCTGCTGAGAGGAATCTGTTGGTGACACTGGAGCTGCTCTGTTTGGGATTGCACTACTGCCCTGTTGATCTAGCACTTCAGAATGATTGTTCTGCTGTGTTCTGGAAATGGGAAGACCAGTTTTCCAATAGAACTCATTAATTTAGGGAGCTGAAGAGCATTAGCAGAAACCAACTTGACTTGATTATAGTTGGGAAATGCAGGTTTGGGTTGTTTTTGTTGGTGGTTTGTTTAGAAAAGGGAGGTCTGGGGGTACTACAAATCCCCCAATTTATGGAATTTATGGATGTCACAAGTGTTGTTTGCTTCCCCCAGAACTGTTTAGTTGTCAGTGGAGAGCAGGAGCAGCTCCTTTGCAGTGAGAAGCGAGCCCGAGTGAGAGGAGCTGTCAGGGCTGTGCTGCTGAGGCCAGACAGATGGGGAGGGAGGCTGGCACTGGCAGGGACAGAGCTGCTGGTGTGCAGGGGCTGCTCCTGCCATCCATCACTTTGGGAGGGTCACAGGATGTGCTCAAATCCTGGCTGAGGGAGGGAGGGGCTCAGGGGCAGTGCTGGGGGGTGAGAGCACAGGCACCCTGGAAACCCTGGGGTAACAGCAGGGCTCTGCTGGGCACACACTGCCCTGCTGCTGCTGGATCCATGCAGGGATTCCTCCCTGTTCCACCAGGAATGGGGGCTGCCCACCCAGGGCATCATGGACGTGTCCCTCCCAGCTCCCTGCACTTTCCTACTTACTGCTGGCAAGTTTAAGAGCTATCTTTTTATCTGGATTTTAGTGCCTGAGTATGTAGAACGTTCTTGTAGAACTTTGGGTCAAAGAACTCTTCCTCTAATATTCTAGTAAAACATGAAATCTCATCCAGGTCAGGATTTTTCCTGTTTCCAATTATGTAAAAATAAAGGCTAAGTACATTGAGTAATAACACATTTCATGGGAGAGAAAGTAGTCTTTGATTTGAAATTATTTGAACAGTTTGACTTTTCAGTGTTGCTCTTGCATTTTTTAAGGGTAACATTTATCCAGGATGAGCACACTCAAATGAAATGCACCAGGCAATCTCAAAGTGCATTTTTGATCACAAAAAAAATGGGAACATTAGTTTCCTACTTCTAATGGCAAATCTGAGCCCTTGTAGATTTTTAAGGTTATTACTTAAACAGATGTGACAGATCCTTGTAAGAGCAGTGTAAAGCCATGGTAATGAATTGTCTTGTCACTTTATCAGATGTCAGTGCCCAGCATCAGCCACTTTGCAGGAGTTTCCTGTCCTGCCTGCTGGTCCCTCCTGTAGCCCTGAGCTGTGTCCCAAAGCCTGCCCCCAGCCCTGTCCAGCTGTGTCTGTGTCCCCTGGCTCTGCACCCTCTGTCCTGGGTGTGTTCCACTGGCACTCCCCAGCTCCCTGCTCTGCAGTGCTTGCTGTGTCTCTTTTTTCAGGCTGGAATTCCAATGGGAAGGGAGGGGAGGGAGCTGCTGTTACAGAATCAATGTTTGTGCTCATTGATCTCTTCAACCCCATCACAAAATACCAGCAGGAATAGCCTGGGGCAGATAGTTCATTGCACAAAATAATTGATATCTGCATTATAGCAGATAAAATCTGATCCAAATCTATAACAACCTAAAATGGTGACACTAAACCCTGGCTGTCAGGGCAGAAGTTTTGCCTTTGGGATAGTAGAGATGGGATGCTGGGATTGGCCAAACTGATGGGGCCCTTGGAGATTAATCAGCTGGGGATGTCTTTAGGAGCTCTCTTTGTGCAGCTCAGGATTTGGGATACGTTTGTGTGTAATGTATTTATTAATGGCACTGAGTGCAGGGTAGAGCTTGTGTTCAGTCTTTGGTGGGAGGTGACACACTTGGAGCCTGTGTCCAAACCTGAGCACTGTTTGGTTTGCATCAGTGATTTCTGGGTGGTCTCTGAGTGAAGATGTTTGCACTCTGCTGTTGTCCAGGAAGAAAAGGCAATTCTGAGGAGACAGAGCCGTGGGTCTGGTGCTGTGCTGGCAGGAGCCTCAGCCTGTGCTGGAATCAGAACCCAGCTCACAGAAGCTGCTGTGGCCCCTCCAGTGGCTCTCTCTGAGCATCTGGCTGATGGAAGCTGCAGGATGTAACAAACACCAGCTCTGAAATAATGCAGGGACTCTTCATTATCCTGCTCTTAATTGTGGTGTGCCTGTTCCTTCCTTAGCTGTGCCTGCTGACCCCGGGTACCCTGTGCTTTGTGGAGGCTTATCAACAAAAAGAGATCTCTTCATAAACCTTTAGATCTGGTGCCTGAAAGCTCTGAAGGGTTTGGGTTTAAGGATTGTCATCTTTCTGAGGAATTGCCTATTGCATGTATTGATTAATCAAGCTAACTGAAAGACTGAAAATGGCTTTAAATCACCTGCTGGGTTTTCCTTGCTTGTTTGCTTAGTTTGTTATTTTATTTCAGGGATAGCATTTCCTGCATATATGTCCTGAACTTTCAGACTTTGAAGGTTTTTTTCCCCCTGCAGCTAGAAATGCTAATTGACTTTGATTTATCAAATAAAAGTAAATTAATTCTGTGTTGAGAGGCCCTTTCTAAACCATGTCTGTGCCCCAGATTTAGCAGAGACAGGGATTGCTTTGCCAGCCTGCTGGTTGGAGCAATCTATAAGCTGTGAAAGAAGAATGTTCATCACCAGCTGAAGCCATTGTTTGAATTTGAACCCAGGAGGGGAAATGCAATTTTGGATGCTCCCACTGTAGTTCAGAGAGAGGTTTAAATAAACAGGGAGGGCCTGGAGGGGCTGGGCTGCAGCACAAGGCTGAACCTGTGTGAGTTCTGGCATTATTTCTGATTGATTTTTCAAAATGTTCAAAAAGTTTTCAAAAAGCAACTTCTTTGTGGCCATACAGATGTTCAGCCCTCAGTGAAACTGGATAAAGAAACCCAGCTCTTGACATCTCTGCAGTGACTGGGACCTTGCTTTGGGGCTGCAGGGTCCTGCCCAGGCTGGCAAGTTCCAGGAATTTACTGCAAGTTTCCCAGTGTCTCTAAATAATGAAGGAACAGTGGGAATTTCCTTAATGGTATTACTCCAGCTTCTTGACCCTTTTGTTAGAGGGAATATATTATTAGTTAAAAATCCCCAAAGTGAGGTACCTGCAGAGAAAAGCTCTATGCATGGCTCTGAGATCTTGTAATAATTAGGTGGATAAAACAATTTGGAATGCCTGAAAAATCTCATGGTTTAGCTGGAGATGTTTAGGCTTCCTGAACCACCCAGAGCTGGAGATACTTTTCAGCTGTGAGGGAAGACAGGAAGTGCTTGGCTGTGCACTTTTTGGAAAACAGACTTAAAATCTCAGTTTGGGAAGGTTTTAAAATAGTAATTTGCTCACCACAGGCTGGCAAGTGGCTGAACTAGGACCTAACTGAATAAATAAGGTGGCTGCAGGGAAAGAAGTGGAAGAGAAAAAGGAGGAGGGAAGAAAGAAGTGCATTCCCCAAGATAAATTAACATCTGTGAAATAAGACACTTTAAATGTATGCTGATGGCCTGAATGTTTCCATATTCAATTAAGTAATAAGTCCCGGGTTGGCAGTATCCTCCCAAAACATTCATTTACCAAGAGAAGGCTCCTCTGGGACAGCAGAGGCCCCATAATGAGCTGATGTGGGCAGTAAGACATGATAATGCCTGCTCCAGAGGGAATTGCCACTTCCATCATGCAATTTACAGCAAGAATTTACTTGTTAGAAGAGTTTTTTTCCCTCTTCATTATGACAGTGTAATTGTGACTGCAGTGGCTCAGGAATTCTGAGAGCAGTGAGTTGCCAAAGCTTTTGTACTGAGTGTCCTCAGGCATTGGCATACAGGGCCAGGGGCTGTTCTCTGATAAATAATAGTCACATGGATTATTATTTAATCATAATGGAGGACAGCAGCCTGCTTGCAGCTGATCTCATCCTCCTTCACTGTCCCACCTACAGTGGACTTACTGTGGTTTTCTTCCTTGCTGTGCATTATTATTTATCAGTCTGATTTTTAAAAATCAGCCCAGTTCAACACTAGCAAGCTCTGATAGAATACTGGCAGATGTTGATTTGCAGATGTTGATTTACAGATGTTGGTGGAGCTGCTTCTCTGGATGCAGGAGTCCTGGCCACTGGGAACAGGCTGGATTTCCTACAGCCACTTCTGCAGAACAAGTGGCTCAAGCCCTCTGGAATTTCTTTCAGAGCTGCAGGAGATGCAGTGAAGGATGCTTCCAGTGCCTCCTCAAAGCCACAAGCAATTTGTTAAGTCATTGTCGAGCTGACAGTCTTTCACTTCAGCCTCTGAACTTGGATGAGAGCATTTGAGCATGGAAATAATCCTCGATGTTCTGTGCCCCCTCTGCTTGTGCTCAGGTTTCTGTCTGTGTTTTCAGACCGCTGGAATAACTGCTCTGAACAGACTCAGTGTCTGTTTGCTTTTCTTCCTGCACTGTCTGAGGCAAAGCTGGTGAGGATGGCACGTGGCAGGGATTGCTCTGGCCCTGTCAGACACAGTGATGGCTGTAATGTGCTTTTCTCACTTCCCTGAGAGGCACCAGGACACTGACTGTACATTTGGTACTTAGGACAGTATTGGCAAAATCTCCTTCAGTTATGGCAGACTTCTCATCTTCACAGTGTGGCAGATGTGGCTTTTTCTGGAAGCTGAGCTGAGTGTGCTGGAGCCTGGGAAGATGCTCAGCTGAAGCCAAGCCCTGTGCTCTGCTCAGGCTGAAATGAACAGCCCCAGTGCAAGGTGAGTCCTTCTGTGCATCACTGGCACAGTCTGGGGGTGCCTGGCATCTCCCTGGACAGGGACAGGACTCAGGAAACCTTGCAGATCACAGCTGGTCACTGTGGCTGCAGTGCCACACCAAAGTCAGGGACATCTCCCCATGGCCCTGCATGTCACTTGGGAAAAAAACAAACCCAAACCAACTGCATATATGAAGTGTAGAATTAATTCATAGAGGTGCTGACAAGAAATTTCAGTAGTCAAAGATGTTCTTTGGAGGATTGTGTGAATATGCTGCTAAATGTGCCAGGAAGCTTTGGAAAAACTAGAAATTATTAGGATGTGGTTATCTGATATTTGTGTTCCTTAAAACTGAGTAAATGCTAAGGCAGAAGAAATGGATAAAAAGGACTTTTGCACTTATAAGATTGATTTTTATCTTTAGGTTTCATAGTCTTTTACAAAAAATCTGTCTGCATTTTGCAGTCAAGTGAGCTGAAGCAAGAAAGCAAAGTGAGGCTGAATTGCCCAGTGTCCAGGAGAGCTGATCATTTTTCTTCAGTGGTACCAGGATGCCTCACAGCCCTGTTTGCTGTATTAAACACACTGCCAGGTTGTGAAGATAGGTCAGACAATACAGGGGAACAGCAAGGAATTTTTTCTCCTGTTGTGGTTTAATAGACTCTTCTGCTCTGTTTGCCCTCTGAGGGAGCCAATAGATTTAATATCCAATTTCTCTCATCTGCTATCAGAATGCAAATGTGATGGCAGATGAATATACTTTCAAGAATGCTTAACCTAATGGGCATGTGAAGGCTGGTAATTAGCAGTTGTTTGTCTCCCCGTTGATAATGGGTTTCAGTAATAGGCACACACCACACACTGGGATCTTGGTGTGGGCCAGGGACAGATCCCAGTGCAGCTTCTGCTCTTACAGTGGAAAGGAACAGAAAAGGCAACACACTCATTGCACTGGTTCCATTTTCAGTGCCCTGTGAGTACCAACTGCAATACCATGCTAATAATCAAAATTCAGCATTTAATCCAACACGTGTAGCTGAAGTGTCAGAGTTCTTACACTGCATGTGCCACACAGGCAGGGCTTTGTGGCTGACAGAGAAAGGGTTAAACCTGCAGGCTCTGACCCTCCATCTTGTATGGAAAAGAAGCAAACAAGAAAAACAACTCAGGGTTCATTACTCTCAAATTTAACAACAATGATGAAAGATAAAACAAGATAATGGAACAGCAACAGGTAAAGTAGAGGTTGAGCCATTTTGCTCCCTAACTGCAGCAGGTGAAAGCCACTGGGAACAATAAACTGCAGTGGCCTGAGCTGGACTGGCAATAAACACAGCAGTTTGTGTTCTAGTTCATAATGCATGTTTTCATTAGGGCTGCCACTATTGTGCCAGCATTTTCTGAGGTTTTGTTTCTCTTCTGTGGGCTGAAATATTTCAGCAGGGCTCAGATGTGGATTGATAAGCTGCTGTTACCAATTGTATGTGTTCTTCCAAAGTGAGTGTGAATAATAAACTGCTTTTCCCTGGGCTGAGGTCCCAGGACAGGGATGGGGTGGGGATGTGCACAGAGGGGCTCAGAGATGCTGTGCCAGGGCAGGGATGGGATGGGATGGGATGGGATGGGATGGGATG